>OZ012669.1:59661769-59836769 GCA_963942505.1 Lordithon lunulatus
TCGCATAGTTTTTCCATAGGATAACACTCTTTTTGGAATGGTTTTAACAATATAAAACATTTGTATCCATTGAAAAAACTATGCGAGCGAAGGTGGGGTGGGCGGGCGCCTCCCACCAACCAAACTATACCCGTTCACTATTTCAAACGACTTGAACTATGCATTACATTATTTTTCACATATATTTTTTTTGATTAGTCTTAAATTAATAAATGACATTAATTTAATCAAAGAAAATAATGTATAATAGTGTAGTGTATAGTTGAAGTCGTTTGAAATAGTGGAGGGGCATAGTTTGGTTAGTGGGGGCCGCCCGCCCAACCCACCTTTGTTTGCATAGTTTTTCCATAGGATAACACTCTTTTTGGAATAGTTTAAACAATATAAAACAGGTATATCCAATGAAGAAACTATGCGAACGAAGGTGGGGTGGGCGGGGGGCCCCCACCAACGAAACTATACCCGTTCACTATTTCAAACGACTTGAACTATGCACTACATTATTTTCAAATATATTTTTTTTGATTAGTCATAAACTAATAAATGACATTAATTTAATCAAAGAAAATAATAGATAATAGTGTAGTGTATAGTTGAAGTCGTTTGAAATAGTGGACGGGTACAGTTTGGTTGGTGGGGGCCGCCCGCCCACCCCACCTTTGTTCGCATAGTTTTTTCATAGGATAACACTCTTCTTGGAATAGTTTAAACAATATAAAACAGGTATATCCAATGAAGAAACTATGCGAGCGAAGGTGGGGTAGGCTGGGGTTCCCCACCAACCAAACTATACCCGTCCACTATTTCAAACGACTTGAACTATACATTACTTTCATATTTTCATATTTTCATATTTTCATATTTTCATATTTTCATACTTTCATACTTTCATATTTTCATACTTTTATACTTTTATATTTTCATACTTTCAAACTTTCATTTTCATACTTTCATATTTTCATATTTTCATATTTTCATATTTTCATATTTTCATATTTTCATATTTTCATATTTTCATATTTTCATATTTTCATACTTTCATATTTTCATATTTTTATATTATCATATATTTATACATACAAACAGACAAACATACATACACACAGACATCGCAAAACTCGAGTTTATTTCGATAATTTTTAGCATAAAACGTAACGAAAACTGAAAAAGAAAATTCCCGGAAAGTTATCGCATATTTCCACAATCTTACTTTGAAAACGTGAACACGTTTTCGATAAAATAATACCTTCATTCACATCAATGATGTATTCGAAAAGTAATGTAAATTATGCTAATTGTGTGTTTCGATAATTTTGGTAATGAATTTTGAAGAATCATCGAGTGTTTTCTAATAAAATCCGCATGATTGCTTTTTGTGGAATAATTTACACTTTGGAAATTTGTAGTTTTCTATTCGCTACGGAGGTTTGGAGAAAGTGCGCGCGCGTAATAGGTTTACGGCCCATTGCAGTTGGGCAACGAAACGCAACTTTATTTAAATTCGCATTGCAAGCGAGCATGTTTTAAAGCGCATTGTTGCAAAATACAGAAGGTGTGAATATGAGAATAGTTTACACAAAATTTAATTCATGTTTGTATGCTGTTGCGCTCAATTCAGCGCTAGATTTTGTAATAATTGAATTTTGTGTGCAAATACTGTCAGCAGAATTTAAAAAATACTTATGTAATACTGACTTATATAGAAGCACGAACTTCATACCAATAGATGTAAGACTCGACCACCTAAGGCTCAGATTAAAAAAAAAAAAAAAAGACAAACAGAACTATACTACTAGACACACTCTGCATAAAACGCCAAGACAAAAAAGTAATACCCCACAAAAACACTGTACGAAACATACTTTGACAATGACCAACCAAACGCAGATTTTTTTTTAATTATTAAATTTTTAAAATATATTTTCTTTTATAATATTAATTTTAGAATCCTTCATTATTTTTATGATTGTATTTATTTTATTGTACATACCTTACACATAATACAATATATACACAAGGCGGAAAGTCCATGAATGGGTCTATAGCCAAATAAAGATTGATATTAATTTAATAATATATCACATTACTGTAATATACACAACGACACATATAAAAAAGTAATACTGACATTGTTATAGTAATCTTTAAATTTCTTATTCGGTATTTTTATTTCTATTTCTATTTTTATTTTTATTTTTATTTCTATTTTTATTTTTATTTTTATTTTTATTTTTATTTTTATTTTTATTTTATTTTTATTTTGCAAATGTCATGTCAATGTTGATTTTCTTGATTAGAACATATTTATAACAGGTAAAATGTTTTATTTTCAGATGCCGAATTATTTCTTCATGGCACGCAAAGCTACGCCTATCTGGAGACCATTCAAGAAGAAACATCCGATGATTTGCGTTCAGATAGCGACGTTTCCGAATCCAGAGAATCGCCTGTGGGCTGGTTGGCTACCGACTCTGAGTCCGGCTCTGTCATCAGAATTCAAACAATTGGTATGTGTACAAATTATCAATATATCTAACTTTCGGCTGTCATCGTGACAGATTAAAACAATAGCTAACAACCATCATATAATATATGATTGATTGCAACTGTTTCTGATCGAATTCAAGAGCCTTGTTATATTACAAATTTCTTTTTATATTAGTACTAATAATAATTATAATAATTACATAAAAAATAATTTTAAAAATTTAAGGGTTAGTCCATTTTTGCAGAAATAAAACAATAGCCAACTACCATCATATAATATATGATTGATTGCAACTGTTTTCGTTCAAATTCAAGAGGCTTGCTTTATTAAAAATTAGTTTTTATATTGGGACTAATAATAAAAATATTAATAACATTAAAAAGCTTTTAAAATTTTGAGGGATAATCCACTTTTATTTGAACATAATAGAAAAAAACATAAAATATATTATATTTTGCATATTTTTCTGTAAAAGTGAATACTCAAATTTTTAAAATCCTTTTTATGTTATTATTATCATTATTATTAGTACTAATATAAAAATATATTTTTAATAAATAAAGGCTCTTGAATTCCAACGGAAACTGTTGCAATCACCTACTTTGATGTTTTGATGCAATATGTCAAGGATGATACTACTAATACACTGATTACACTCCTCTGAGTTGATAACTATAAAAATCGAAGTTTTTTTTTAAGACTTTAGAGTTTGTTCTGTTGGGAAATAATTCGGATTAATATACACTTTATATACAATTCTATCAAGCGTGTTGTGGCATGAGGGAATGCACTCTTGAAGAATGTACCGTCGCCGTCGTCGTCGTCGTGAGCGGCGATGCAGTTGGCGGCCGGACCGCAGAAAATTCCGATTGCATGATCGGTGCGGCGCCCTGCCCCTCGGTACTCTGTCCGTACACTCGACCGCAATTTTCTAGCACAGTTATTACCGCGCCTCGCGTTTCAAAACAATAACAATAACAATCACCATATTTTTTTTTGCAAATATTAGAAGAAAAAAAACTTCTATCTATATAGGGCTATCAGCTGTGAGACTTTTCCGCCGGTCAAGGGAGAAGCTCAGAGGAGTTTAATCTCCCTGAACTTCACAGAAAACCTCTGAAAAACTGTGAAAGGTGATTCGCGAAAAGTCTCCCTAATGCTCAGTACGAGATGGTCAACGCCTCTAATCACTCGGCCACTGAGCTGGGTCAAATATTATAATTAATCAAGTTTGATTTGATTAGTTTTGACAATGACTGATCCAAACTTCACCTATTTACTCATTTGGCAATTTTACTAAATTATTGAAGAATATCACCCTAATCTAATAATGAAAAAAAAAACATGATTGTAAAAATAATTCATATTATTTTTACAATCATGATTTTTTTAAAAGTATTTATTAGTTTGAGGTAGCAATAAATAATAATAAAATAATTAACGAAAGGGTTTACCCTAAAATTAAAATTGTATTTTTTTATGACAATAAAAATAATAAAAATATTATAAAATATTTTTAGTAATAGAGATATTGACTATTCACAAATTTATTTATTATAAAAACTCATGTTAAAGAAAGTTTTTACGTTGAAATTAAAATATAAAAAAAATCATGACTTTAAAAATAATACTAATTTATTAGTTTGAGGTAGCAATAATTAATAATAATATATTTAAAGAAAGTTTTTTTGCGAAAATTAAAATTTAAAAAATTTCATGGCTATAAAAATAATATAAATAATATAAAATAATTTTTGGAATAGTCAAAAAAATTATTTTATAATATTTATAATATTTTTAGTCATAAAGTTTTTTAAATTTTAATTTTTGCGAAAAAGACTTTCTTTCAATATATTATTATTAATTATTGCTACCTCAAACTAATAAATAATTATTATTTTTATAGTCATGTTTTTTTTTTAAATTTTAATTTCAACGTAAAAACGTTCATGTTAAAAAAATGTTTTACGTTGAAATTAAAATTTAAAAAAATCATGACTATTAAAATAATAATTATTTATTTGTTTGAGGTAGCAATAATTAATAATAATATATTGAAACAAAGTTTTTTTCGCGAAAATTTAAATTAAAAAACTTCATGACTATAAAAATAATATAAATATTATAAAATAATTTTTTTAACTATTCCAAAAATTATTTTATATTTATATTATTTTTATAGTCATGAAATTTTTTAAATTTAAATTTTCGCGATAAAAACTGTCTTTAAATATATTATTATTACCTCAAACTAATAAATAATTATTATTATATATAGTCATGATTTTTTTAAATTTTAATTTCAACGTAAAAACTTTCTTTAACATTTTTATAAAAAATAAATTTGGGAATAGTCAATATTTCTATTCCTACAAATATTTTATAATATTTATATTATTTTTATTGTCATAAAAAAAATTATTTTTAATTTTAGGATAAACACTTTCGTTAATTATATTATTATTATTTATTGCTACCTCAAACTAATAAATAATTATTATTTATATTATTTTTATAGTCATGATTTTTTTTAAATTTTAATTGCAACGTAAAAACTTACATATTTAAAGAAAAATACTAATATTTATATTATTTTTATAGTTTATTATTATTATTAATTATTATTGCTACCTCAAACTGATAAATTATTAATTTATTTATTTATTAGTCTGAAATTGGTATTAATAATAATATAAATATTATTATTAATAATATTAAATCGCAACAACCATTCTGTGAGTATTGCATTTGCAATAAATTTCCACAGTAGTTTTGCGCGCAATCTAGCACACGATTACATTTTCTTTCCTGCTGTGACATTCAATTAATATATTAAATGAATATTTTAATTGCGCTATGCGCCTGCCTACTTTCTTCTCTTCGCATGAGACGATGGCGTTACCGCTACGCGAGCCGAAGAGAATCGAACCGGTTTTCCTCATGCAGAGAGGATTATTATACATAAACTATGTAGCATCTCTTTTATAACCCGATTTTTTCATATATAACAACTACATAATGTTATAAAAAATATAACTTGTATCTTTATAGGGCTAGCAGCCTAAACATTTATTTCCTCCAACAAAGAGAGACGCTCACAGAAGTTTGATAGTGGTAACGTAGCGGCAAACGAAATTTTACATATGTATAAAATTATAAAATAGCTAGAGCTTAGTTGAAACTAGTTGCAAAGTGTAACGAAAGTGTGATAAAAAATAAAGTAAAAAATCGCTTTATGTATCCTTATAAATTTATATGTTATAAATTAAGTCTTCTCCCCTTTCTTATAAATTTTAAACTTTTTAATAGCCCATTGCTTGGTTTTACCACGTTGCCTCTAGTAAAACCTAGAAATATGTTATTAAAAAGTTTAAAATTTATAAGGATGGGGAGAAGATAATTAAAGTAGAGGTAATTAGCCATGCTGTGCCACAGTTTTACCAGGGATTCCTTCTATTTATCCAATTGATTACCCTATATTAACAAAATTTATATATTGGATTGTTAAGGCATCTACTTTGTTATAATTCATTTTAAAGGATAAATAAAACGATTTTTTACTTTGTTTTTTTTATCACACTTCAGTTACACTTTCGGCTAAGCTCTAGCTATTTTCGAAAATGGCTAGAGCTTAGCCAAAACTAGTTGCAAAGTGTAACTGAAGTGTGATAAAAAATAAAGTAAAAAATCGTTTTATTTATCCTTTAAAATGAATTATAACAAAGTAGATGCCTTAACAATCCAATATATAAATTTTGTTAATATAGGGTAATCAATTGGATAAATAGAAGGAATCCCTGGTAAAATTGTGGCACAGCATGGCTAATAATCTCTACTTTAATTATCCCACACCTTTAATACCCAATTAGAAATGTTTTAATTTTTATAGACATACAAAATATTGTTTACCGCTACATTACCAATACCACGTTTGTTGTGAATAAACCTTTAAGCTATTGAGCTAGTTACAATTGTTACATTTTATTGAATTTGATTTAAAAATTAGAAATTTCCGAAATAACGACCTTATACAACTTACATAATTCGAAGAACGCTTCGTACTGCGCCGTACCGTAACAGACTATTTAGTTTGTTAATATTGTCGCGAAATTTCCGCATTTTTGCTGTGACGACGTGCCGTGCAAAGCTGCAATGATTGCAATACACACACATACACATACATAAACATGTGTCGCGACCTGAATGTGTTCCGTGAGATCCGCGAATTGTGTTGTAAATGAAAATGTGGGGAAGACATCATTAGTTTATATGCACTTAAAAGTATTAATAATACAATATATTTGATTTACAAACAGCTGTTATTTCTATACAAAAAAAATTTAAAACTTTACTCTATGCTATATCTTAGCTATTACCTTTCTAAATAAGAAAAATATAGTTTGTTATTTTTCAAATTCAGTCTGATAGAGAGAGTAAGCACACCATCAGCAGGGATTTTCAAAATAGTTTCATGTCAAAATGTAGTAAATCATGTCAAAGTGTTACAAAATGTGTTACGATGTGTCAAAATGTGTCACGATGTATCAAAATGTGTCAAAATATGTTAAAATATGCCAAAATAATGAAATAATGCAATGTAACATATTTCACTCTTTTGACATATTTTAACACATTTTGTTTAATTTTAACAAGTTTTGGTTCATTTTGACACATTTTGTTACATTTTGAAACATTTTGTTACATTTTGACACATCTTGTTACATTTTGACACATATTTACTACATAATTCAATAATTCATTCGTAATAATTCATAATTTATTGGTGCTAAGCAATTGTTATTTACACAAGTCATATTTAAATAATAAAAGTTTATAAATTGAAATATACACAAATTTTCAAATACACTTTAAAATACAATTATACAAATATAAAATTCAAAAGGACAGTACAGAAGACAGATAAATAAATAAATCATAAGATTAATTTAACAGAAGTTTTTTAGTTACAAACTTTATATATATATATATATATATATATATATATAACGGATAACATTTAGTGTTTAGTGTTTTTAGAGTTCAAGTCATTTGAAATAATGGACGGGCATAGTTTGCTTGGTAAGGGGAACCCGCTTACCCCACTAGGGGAAACGGATAATAGTGTAGTGCGTAGTTCAAGTCGTTTGAAATAGTAGACGAGCATAGTTTGGTTGGTAGGGGCCACCCGCCCACCCCACCTTCGCTCGCATAGTTTTTTTCATTAGATATAGATGTTTTATATTGTTAAAACTATTCCAAAAAGAATGTCATCCTATGGAAAAATTATGCGAGCAAAGGTTGTGTGGGCGGATGGCCCCTACCAACCAAACTATGCCCATTCACTATTTAAAACGACTTGAACTATGCATTACATTATTTTTCACATATATTTGTTTAATTAGTCTTCAATTAATAAATGACATTTATTGAATCATAGAAAATTATGGATAAATAGTGTAGTGCATAGTTCAAGCCATTTGAAATAGTGGACGGGCATAGTCGGGTTGGTAGGGGCCACCCGCCCACCCCACCTTCGCTCGCATAGTTTTTCCATAGGATAACACTCTTCTTGGAATAGTTTAAACAATATAAAACATCTATATCCAATGAAAAAAACTATGCGAGCGAAGGTGGGGTGGGCGGGTGGCCCCTACCAACCAAACTATACCCGTCCACTATTTCAAACGACTTGAACTATGCACTACACTATTATCCGTTTCCCCTAGTGGGGTAGGCAGGTTCCCCTTACCAACCAAACTATGCCCGTCCATTATTTCAAATAACTTGAACTCTGCACTATACTATTATCCATTAATTTATATTCTATTCAATTAATTCCATGTGTTGTTGTTGTTGTACTGAGCATTGGGGAGCCCGAGTTCAATTCCCAGCGGGGAACGAATTTGCGCGAATCACCTTTCACAGTTTTTCAGAGGTTTTCTGTGAAGTTAAGGTAAATACCGGGTGATTAAACTCCTCTGAGCTTCTCCCTTGACCGGCGGAAATGTAATAAAATAAAATTGCTAACCTGCCAACCTATTGGTAATATTTAAAAAATACAATTAATACAAATAAGATGAAAACAACAAACGTTTGTAAAATTTTATTAAATTAAAAGCTGTACCAGCAAATATTCACGAACCAGTAATTTTTTCATACTTGTCACCATTGACACGCGTGCCATTGGTTCGCCCCCCGGCCCTAGGTTATAGTAAAACATAGTAAAGGTCGTTTTAGACAAGACAATTTCTTAGCTCAAAAATTGTTCAAAAAATTAATTAATATATCCTCCTCCCATACAATTTGTTCTTGACAAATAGAACGCGTTATATTTTTCCATTCGATCTACCATCCAATTCAATATTTCAAATAATTTGCTTTATTATACGAGACAATTTAGATTGTCGCATCTTGACTAACTTTTGAATGAAGAAATTGTCTTGACTAAAACGGCCTTTATAATAATATAGTAATATACTAATATACTAATAGAATGAAGAGAATACTAATGTTTATCCGGATAATTGATTGGATGCTAAATATTGAAGAAACTACTGACAGTACTAGAAATGTCATTATTAGTAACCGTGTAAGGTGCCTTTAATACACAAATGCCGTACCTGATTTAGGACCCATTCCATATCCTTAATAGTATATATGATTATTTTGTAATCGGAATTATAACATATGCAACCAAACATATGTATGTGTGGTTGCATACAATGATGTCGGTATTTTATATTTAAAAAAAAATAGATGGGTACAAATTACAATTCTAGCTAGATTTTAATTCTTTTCGTATACAACTATATATACACATATGTTTGGTTGCATATGTTATTTATCCAATTATAAAAAATATATATATATATATATATATATATATATATTATATATATATATATATATATATATATATATATATATTATATATATTATATATAGATATATATATAGATATATATATATATATATATATATATAATATATATATATATATATATATATATAATATATAAAATATTAATACATATTGTTATTTGTTATTAACTAGTTATTACTATTATTAATACTATCATAAACAATACATTTTGCATACAATGCCATCAATACCCATATATTTAAATTATTTTATTTCAATCGGCTTGAAAATAAAAATAATAAACAAATTTGTTTTTCAAATAAAATAATGAAAAATTTTATAAATAAAATAATAACTAAAAATACATGATTTATTATAAAAAATTCATAATTAAAAGAAACAGAAAAAAACAATCCAAGCTGCTTGGAAAAAAATTGCAATTAAATAATAACTAAAAATACAGGGTTATTATACAAAATTCATCATTTTTATTTCAAACGGTTTGTAATTGTAGATGTATTTCAAGCTGTTTTAAATAGAAATTATGAATTTTGTATAATAACCCATCTATTTTTATCCATTATTTTATTTCAAGTAGCTTGAAATTAATAAAATTTCAAGCCAATTGAAAAAAATGAAAAATTTTATTATTTTTATTTACAAGCCGATTGAAATAAAATAATAATTAAAATAAATGGGTTAAATTAAATAAAATTCATAAAATTTCAAGCCACTTGAAAATAATAAAAAATTTATTATTTTTATTTTCAAACCGATTGAAATAAAATAATAATTAAAAATACATAGGTTATTATGCAAAATTCATAATTTTTTTGAAAAGAAATTTTATATATTCTTATAAAATGTATGAATTTTGTATAATAATTTTAAATTGAAGCGGTTTGTAATTGTTGATGTATTTCAAGCTGTTTGAAATACAAATTATGAATTTTGTATAATAACCCGTGTATTTTTATTCATAATTTTATTTCAAGCAGCTAGAAATTAATAATTAAATTTTATTAATTTCTAACTCTAGCCACTTGAAAACAATAAAAAATTTATTATTTTTATTTTATAAGCCGATTGAAATAAAATAATAATTAAAAATACATGGGTTATTTTACAAAATTCATAATTTTTATTTCAAACGGTTTGAAATTGTTGATGTATTTCAAGCTGTTTTAAATACAAATTATGAATTTTGTATAATATAACCCATGTATTTTTATTCATAATTTTATTTCAAGCAGCTTGAAATTAATAAAATTTCAAGCCACTTGAAAAAAATTAAAAATTTTATTTTTTTTATTTTCAAGCCGATTGAAATAAAATAATAATTAAAAATACATGGGTTATTATAAAAAATTCATATTTTTTTTTTTAAATAAATTTTATATATTTTTATAAAATTTATGAATTTTGTATAATAATGTTTAAAAGCTTTTCCAAGCCCTACAGCTTTTCTGATTCTATTTGAAACAATCTCCACCTATCTCTCGCTATTTAGACTTTAGTTTTCCAACCAAATGACATTATTTTCAGTGTCAGAGCACTTCTGGGATAACCCCTACTTTAGAACGCAACGGAGGATATTTATGTAATGTTTACAGACATTTTTTGACATTTTGCATTTGTGCTTTTTACTGCTTTGTACGGACAAAGACTGTTAGACGGACACACGCACACACAGACGTGGCAAAACGGAGAAAAAATTGCAATTAAATAATAACTAAAAATACGTGGGTTATTATACAAAATTCATAATTTTTATTTCAAATGGTTTGAAATTGTTGATGTTGATATATACTTGATTTCAAGCGGCTGTAAATTTTATTAATTTCAGGCAGATATGACAAAACGGGTTTATTTCGACTATTTTAGGCATAAAACATAAAGAAAATTGAATTTATTGTTTCTACATTTTTTATTTAAATTATAATTGCTCTAAATTTACCGAAATTTAGAGCAAGCTTTTCCTGGGATTTTGTTCACAGACAGATTGTTAGACGGACACACACACATACAGACATACATACATACATACATACATACATACATACATACATACATCGCAAATCGTGTTTATTTCGATTATTTTAGGCATAAAACGTAAAATTTAATTAATTTTTTCTAAATTTTTCTTTTAAATTATGATTGCTCTAAATTTCGGTAAATTTAGAGCAATTATAATTTAAAAGAAAAATGTAGAAAAAATAAATTCAATTTTCTTTACGTTTTATGCCTAAAATAGTTGAAATAAATCGGTTTTGCGATGTATGTGTGTATGTGTGTCCGCCTAACAGTCTGTGTGTGAACAAAATTCCGAAAAAACTAAATTTACCGAAATTTAGAGCAATTATAATAGAATATAAAAGAAAAATGTAGAAAAAATTATTTCAATTTTCTTTATGTTTTATGCCTAAAATAGTTGAAATAAACCCGTTTTGCGATGTCTGTCTGTGTGTGTCTGTCCGTCTAACAGTTTGTCCGCGAACCAAATTCCGGACAAACGACACAACAGATTGCGACCAAATTTGGCAATTAGCTGCGAATACGCTCTAGTGAAAATTTCAATTCAGCTATTGCTGCTAACGGCCAGCAATTATTAATATATATAATAATAATAATTATGTGATAATTTAGTACCGCCGTATGCTTCATCTTCCATCCTTTACTTATCAATAATATAGAAACAATAAACATATATTGTTAGGCCTACTTGATTTGAACAGGTAATCAATTTTACCTGTTTAAATCAAGTAGGCCTAACAATATTCCATATTCTTGGAAGTGAAGTCAGTTGTATGTCATAAAATTAAGTTTATTAGTAGCACATTATAGTTAGCTCGCTATAAGGTTTCATGAAAACGAAACCATCCCTGCGAACAATAGGCTGACGTATTAGTGTCGTCTGCACTCGACGGACTTTGCCTGTCATAATCCTTTAGCGAGGCTGTAATCCGATTATCGGTCGTATTTATTGCTCCTTTGGTGGCATTGCACTTGCAATTTATTATAGAAGAACGTTAACAATACGAAATGTTAATATTTAACTATTTAAACGTTGTAGATAAATTCATATTTCAATGAAGAATACTACAAAACTTTATTGAAGAAGAAGAAGAAGATATATTTATTGTAACATACATACATACAAGATATACAAGAAGCATGTACATGTACAAGAGGCCATCGACTGTGGCCTGTCAGCCTCACTTTATTGAAATAAATTAAAAATGTCTAAAATCTTCAGGAATGAATAAATATATATATATATATATATATATATATATATATATATATATTTCGTTTTTAGTATAGTATTGGTTTCCTAAAACAAAAGACAAACCCGTCAAATAATAAAGTGATAAGAATCTATATCTATGGGGCTGTCCCAGAAATGGCTTGGCACTAAATCTCATGTCGATTGATTGGAAATATGGTCTAGATGGCGAGAAAAATGTTAAAATTGTTTGAAATTGAACCGGGAAAGCTACAGGGCTTGGTAAAATAATCACGATATAAAGTCGTGTTTTACCTAATTTTGTAGGTCTTTCAATTTCAATGAAGATTCCACAAAAATATTTTTTTTAAAAAGAGCAGTATTGCGGTTGTAAAGCCGAAGAAGTGATGAAAAATAAATTAAAATTGTCTTATCGAATAACAACAGCTGAATAATATAATTATAATAAATAAATTTATTTGTAATAATTTCAGATGATGTCGACTGTGAGTCGGATCGAGAGACCGCGTGCCCCGCCAAGCGTCGCCGACATGAACAGTACCACCCGCCCAGTGATGACGACTCGAGTCAATCCCTAAGCCGCTCCAGCAGTCTTCTGCAATTCGAAAACCTTGAGAAACAGTGCCAGGAGATTTCAACGAGTTCACCGAGCATTTTCTCCGGGTTTAGTTATGATTCGCTGGAGCACACGCGGGGGGATGTTAGTCCGGACAGTCTGGAGGAGTCCGATTATTATAAAACATTAAAAATCGACACGAAGATGATTAAAAAGTGCTACAACAGTGACGATTCGGGGGACAGTGAGGAAACGCTGGCGAGTGGGAGTGTTAAGGCGTGGCGGAGCGTGGATGGGGGGTTGCAAATCAAAAAAATGTCCACCGAGAATTTGAGCGAGGACTCGGGTTATGGGGACAACAGTTTCTGTCGGTCTAGTAGCATACCGAATATGGTTGTGGTGCAACAGGGGTACCGTACAAGGGTGCATATTGGTGCGGCTTTTGGTGCGTACGATGGTGGATTGCGGGGTGGTTTTTGTGGCAACTTCGGGGTGAGTTACCATGACTTGAGTGCGGCCGTGGAGGCGGACCGGCTGCGTTGCAGTAATAACGCGAAACGTCGTCGGGCGGACGTGGTAAATATAGACGGGGCGGAATGCGTCGCTAAATTTAGCGACGCCGCGTCCGCGAGTGAACCCAACTTGCTCAACAGTACCGACGCCGCCGACGAGTGCGAGAGTCAGCCGGACAATTTGGTGTGTGTTAGTAGCGTGCCGAAGGATTTAAACTTGGCTGGTTTGGTGGAACCGAAGGACTCGATTGCGTCGAAAAATTGGGATTTGGGGGATTGTTTGTGTGGCGACGAGATGCCGAAGAAGGTGCAGAGGTATTATCGGACTAATGATAAGATTACGATACGTTTGAAGTATGATACGTCCAGTTTGAGTTCGGAGGATGTTGATTGCGCGTCTTTTAAACGCGAGGGGAGTTATTTGGAGGCTATGACGAACGCTGTTGATAGTGATTGCGAAAAGTTGGTGGCGAATGGCCAGATGTTGAAGGCAATTTCCGAGCAGAGTGTTGAAACAACGGTTCAAAGTGTAAACGTCTGCGCGCAGAAAACAAATCGTAACGTTGTTAGCACGCCGAATTTGGCTGAAATAGATCAACCCCGAAAGAGTTCTTTGATTAACCGTAGCACCAGCACTAGTGCGGTTAGTGATGCCGAGGATCGCACTTTGAGGAACTTTGGGGGTTCAACCGGTTCCAAAGGGGTTCATTTTTGTCCGGTTGTATCCGAAGTCAATTGGCGTGATGAAATCACGTCCACAGATGAAAGAGAGTCGAGTTATAGTGTTTCCAGTACGCCCGAAAGAGAGGTGGTGCGGTTGGAAGCACGCAAACCGCCGCCCCCGAAAAGAATTTCACAAAGTCAACCGGAACTGTTGCAGCGGCGTGTTAAACTACTAGAGGATAGCAGCGATGAATCGGATTTTACAACTCCAATCGCGCGGCCTAAGAAGAAACCGGCCGAAGCGCGCCCCACCAGTCACGTGCCCACGGTAAACCCCCTCCGTGCCTACAACAACAACAACAAACAGCCAGTTAACGCGATGGCTTCGCACGAGGCGCACGTGAAGCCGCCGAAGAAAAAACTCGGCGGTTTCTTCTCGCGTATCGCCAGTTTTCGGTTTTCCAATAAAAAGAAATCCGATGACACCCCGAACAAGAAACAAAATCAACAACAACAACCTCCGGTGGTTGTCGGGCAACGTCTTGCCACGAAAGACGATTACATCTACATCCCGCTCAAGGGCCCGCCGATGGACAACAACAACGTGGACGACGGGGGCGGCTGCATAAGCGGGAAACCCCCGTTGCCGAAGGTGCCGCCGCGCGTTGTCGGCGCGTGCGTCAAGCGGCGGCCGGAGGCGGCTGCGCGTGCCGCAGCCGCGACAACGGAACTCCGCGGGACTATTGATTCCGGTCCCCCCCGGCGGCCCATGGAGGAGCCGATGGGGCTGATCGAGACGGACCTCGACACTGAGGTGACGGTCATCACCGCCAACAAAACGCGCAGCTTGATGAACCTGGGGGTGCAGCACCACGCCGCCCACCCCACAGCCGCCGCCAGCATCGCACTCGCCCCAGCGCCGGGCTGCAGGCCGCACAAGTCCATGGAATTCCTGCTGGACAAGCAGAACCTGAAAGTTGTTGAGGTGAGTGTCGTAACCTACTTATCGGGGCGAGATGGAGAGATGCCCACGCGCGGAATAATTTCAATAAACAATTACACACACAAAACGGTCGTTGGGCTGAAACTAATTGCGCGCGAGTGGTACGCAATACATGTATATATCTATATATATGCAATCAATTCCCGCCCGCGGGCGGATGTGTGTGGTGTGGTGTGTGGCGAAAATTAATCGCAACACCTGAGATGCAAAACAATCGGCAGCAGCCTGGGATATTGTTTTTTACCGAAAACGCCTTCACGTTTTCTAACTAAGATTGTGGAAATATGCGATAACTTTTCGGGCAAAAAATTACACCACAAGGAAGGTATTGTTGCCGTGAACCATTTAAGGTCATTTTAGACATGACAATTTCTTAGCTCAAAAGTTGTTCAAGAAACGAATTCACATATCCTCCTCCCATACATTTTTTTCTTGACAAATAGAACGCGTTATATTTTTTCCATTCGATCTACTATCCAATTCAATATTTAAAATAATTTGCAGTATGATACGAGACAATTTAGATTTTGTCGCATCTTGACTAAAGGTCGTTTTAGACAAGACAATTTCTTGACTCAAAACGACCTTAGTTTTAGACAATACAATTTCATAACTCAAAAGTTAGTCAAGATGCGACAAAATGTAAATTGTCTCGTATCATACAGCAAATTATTTGCAATATTGAATGTGATGGTAGATCGAATGAAAAAATATAACGCGTTCTATTTGTCAAGGACAAATTGTATGGGAGGAAGAAGATATATGAATTAATTTCTTGAACAACTTTTGAGATAAGAAATTGTCTAGTGTAAAACGACGTTTAGCTCAAAAGTTGTACAAGAAACGAATTCATATATCTTCTTTTCATACAATTTGTCCTTGACAAATAGAACGCGTTATATTTTTCTATTCGATCTACCATCCAATTGAATATTTCAAATAATTTGCTGTATGATACCAGACAATTTAGATTGTTTCGCATCTTGATTAACTTTTGAGACAAGAAATTGTCTTGTCTAAAACGACCTTTAGAAAAACAAAAAAATCAATTTTCGTTACGTTTTATTGAATCAGAAAGATTGTGTTAAAATCAAGTAGTTTGTATGAATAAACTGTTTTTGTTTTTATTTCTAATCAGTTTGTTTTGTTATTTTAATCAATCCAAGTAGGCTTGATAAAATAAAAAACGAGTTTATTTTGACAATTTTGGAATTGTCGAAATAAACCCGATTTTTATTTTAACCAGCCTACTTGGATTGATTAAAATAACAAAACAAACTGATTAGAAGTAAAAACAAAAACAGTTTATTCATACAAACTACTTGATTTTAACACAATATTTTTGATTTAATAAAACGTAAGGAAAATTAATTTTTTTTCTTCTAAATAGTCCACTGCCCAATATCTTCCTTTTAGTGTAATGTTTTGCCCGAAAAGTTATCGCATATTTGCACAATCTTACTTGATTTTAACACAATCTATTTGATTCATAACCTACTGTGTTATATAAACAAAATGATAATTCGGAACAATAGGTCAAGTTTTTAGCAAAACAATTTTTGATAATGTTTTTATTTTTTATTCGAACCAAGAATAACGAATTAAACTGCTGTTTTTATAACTTTTTAGCTATCAGCCCTAGGTGTGAAAGCTAAAAAGGTATAATAATAAATAATACGAATTTTTCTTTGCTTTTTTATCACTAGTTTATTGCTATTTGCGAATATTTTTAGCTACGCTCTAGCCATTATCAAACTAATCCAATATTTGAGTTATATTTTGTATTAGCCCTAGGGGTGAAACAAAATATAACTTAAATATTGGATTAATATAATAGGCTATTGAATAAACAAATTGAAAACGTTATTGTGACAGATGTGCCAAAATAAATGTCAAACACCTTGCATAGCACTTGTGATTAAAGCTTTGATGGCCATATTTATATGAATAACTTCTATCTGAAATTGAATATTGCTGAGAAACAAATATTAAATTTTATATATCATAGTTTTGCAAATATAAACACGCGCAACACACACATACACACATCAATCTCTAAACACCACGTAAACGAAATCCAATCGATGACCTACATGCTCATTATCTAATTTGTGTCCGGCGCTCCTCACAAACTATCGCACTCCCCTCGCCGCTCCAGCCGGTAGCGCACATATGGTTTCCGTTTTGTGGACATGTGTACAAAAAAAATATTAATGCAAAGACTGGACGGTTGGAGTGGTTAAAAGGCAACAGTCGCTGGAGAAATAAAAAGCGTCGCTTTATTTCCGTTATGACGCCATGTCGCACGTTTTATATGAATAGACACAAACACATACACACACACACAAACACAAACACAAACACATACACATACACATACACATACACATACACATACACATACACATACACATACACATACACACACACACACACACACACACACACACACACACACACACACACACACACACACACACACACACACACACACACACACGCGCGGGGCATGTTTTGTATGTTAATTGCTCTTTGTGGGATCAATCAAATGGGAAATGAGACGCTGAAGGAGTTCGCACGGTACATAAATAGAAATTTATGACGAGAAATTGGATCAAATATGAAAAAAAATTAAAAGGATTTCCTGTTTTAATTTTATTGATGTCTTAAAAATATAATAATCCATATAGTATAAAAACGAAGACAATGTTTTGAAGCTAACCGACCTGTCAGTCATGACTGTTGTGCTGTGACTGTGGGGGTTACGGGTTCGAATCCCATCGAGGGTTGTATTTTTACACTCAATATTTAATTAGTAGTATTGAATTAATAGCAAACTTTAACGTAGGGATTGGTTTTTTATATATAAAAATAATATATTAATTATCATATTCGTTATTTTCTTTGATTAAATTAATGTCATTTATTAATTTAAGACTAATTAAAAAAATATTTGTGAAAAATAATGTATACATAGTTCAAGTCGTTTGAGATAGTGGATGGGTATAGTCAGGTTGGTAGGGGCCACCCGCCCACCCCACCTTTGCTCGCATAGTTTTTTTCCATAAGATAACACTCTTCTTATATAGTTTAAACAATATAAAACACCTATATCCATTGAAAAAAACTATACGAGCAAAGGTGGGGTGGGCGGGCGTCCCCTACCAACCTGACTATACCCGTCCACTATTTCAAACGACTTGAACTATGCATTACATTATTTTTCACATATATTTTTTTAATTAGTCTTAAATTAATAAATGACATTAATTTAATCAAAGAAAATAACGAATATGATAATTAATATATTATTTTTATATATAAAAAACCAATCCCTACGTTAAAGTTTGCTATTAATTCAATACTCCAATTAAATATTGAGTGTAAAAATACAACCCTCGATGGGATTCGAACCCGTAACCCCCACACTCACAGCACAACAATCATGACTGACAGGTCGGTTAGCTTCAAAACATTGTCTTGTTAATTTAATCATAGAAAATAACAGATAATAGTGTAATGCATAGTTCAAGTCGTTAGAAATAGTGGACGGGTATAGTTTGGTTGGTAGGGGCCACCCGCCCACCCCACCTTTGTTCGCATAGCTTTTCCATAGGATAACACTCTCCTTGGAATGGTTTCAACAATATAAAACATCTATATCCAATGAAAAAACTATGCGAACGTAGGTGGGGTGGGCGGGCGGTCCCCACCAACCAAACTACACCCGTCCACTATTTCAAATGACTTGAACTCTGCACTATACTATTATCCATTAATTTATATTTTATTCAATTAATTCCATTTGTTAAATTACGCCTAATTTGTAAAAAAAGTGAGAAACAATGTAGTTCATAGTTCAAGTCATTTGAAATAGTAGACAGGCATAGTTAAGTTAACGACTTGAACTATGCACTACATTATTTATTACATATTTTTATGAATTAAGCAAAAATAAATAAATGAAAATTATTGAATCATAGAATGTAATGGATAACAGTGTAGTGCATAGTTCAAGTCGTTAACTTAACTATGCCTGTCTACTATTTCAAATGACTTGAACTATGAACTACATTGTTTCTCACTTTTTTTACAAATTAGGCGTAATTTAACAAATGGAATTAATTGAATAAAATATAAATTAATGGATAATAGTATAGTGCAGAGTTCAAGTCATTTGAAATAGTGGACGGGTGTAGTTTGGTTGGTGGGGACCGCCCGCCCACCCCACCTACGCTCGCATAGTTTTTTCATTGGATATAGATGTTTTATATTGTTGAAACCATTCCAAGGAGAGTGTTATCCTATGGAAAAGCTATGCGAACAAAGGTGGGGTGGACGGGCGGCCCCTACCAACCAAACTATACCCGTCCACTATTTCTAACGACTTGAACTATGCATTACACTATTATCTGTTATTTTCTATGATTAAATTAATGTAATTCATTAATTTAAGACTAATTGAAGAAATATATGTGAAAAATAATGTAATACATAGCTCAAGTCATTTGAAATAGTGGACGGGTATAGTTTGGTTGGTAAGGGCCGCCCGCCCACCCCACCTTTGTTCGCATAGTTTTTTCTATAGGATAACACTCTTCTTGGAATAGTTTAAACAATATAAAACATCTATATCCATTGAAAAAACTATACGAACGAAGGTGGGGTGGGCGGGGGGCCCCTACCAACCAAACTACCCGTCCACTATTTCAAATAGCTTGAACTATGCATTACATTATTTTGCACATATATTTTTTTAATTATTCTTAAAATAATAAATGACATTAATTTAATCATAGAAAATAACAGATAATAGTGTAGTGTAGAGTTCAAGTCGTTTGAAATAGTGGACGGGTAGTCCAAATTTGGTTGGTAAATACTCTTTGGCAATTGGTTCATTATACCCTGTTGATTCAATTGCAATCAGCAATTTTTCTGATTGCATAGGATATGATAATTAATATATTATTGTTGTTGGCAATTATAGTGTTTTATATATTATAGTATACGATCTTCAATTGTTCTTATTAGCAACAAGCTTAAGCATACTTTGATTCAACTGTTTTTATTAATTGAAACAACACTCTTCAACTGTTATTCTTATTAGCTACAATGCAACAGTATCTGGTGTAAGCACCACACGACTTTCCGAATGAACTAATTAATATTTGATTAAAAGTGAAGATAATTCTCAAAAAAACATTCGTTTTATTAAATTTGCGTGTAAATATAGCAAACTTTTACGTAGGGGATTGATTTTTTTTATATAAAAACATTAAAAAAAATATATCTGGTGTGGGCACCACACGACTTTCCGAATTACATGACTTATTTATTTTTTTATTATATTTTTGACATTTTCTACTTTTTTTACATTTTCTACTTTTTTTACATTTTCTACTTTTTTTTAGACATTTTTGACATTGTTTGACTTTTTTGATTTTTTTTAACATTTTAATTTTTTTGACATTTTCACGTTTTGTCATCTTGACTTTTTTCCTTTATGACATTATAACATTTCAATTTTTTTTTAACATTTTCACGTGTTGTCATCTTGTTTTTTTTCCTTTATGGCATTATGACATTTTAACATTCTAATATTTTAACATTTTGGTATTCTAACATTTTTATATTCTGGAATTTTGACATGTTTACATTTAGGCATGAATTTTGTTCACAGACAGACAGACAATGCAAAAATCGGGTTTATTTCGTCTATTTTGGGCATAAAACGTAACGAAAATTGAATATTTTTTTGCTAATTGGTCAGTATACGTTAACAAAAAACAAGACTTTTAGAAATAGCAAAAATTCTATATATAAACAATCTTTATTGGGCTATCGACCCTTCCCGGGTCTTTCCGCCTGTGTGTACATTTTAGTTATAAAGTGAAACAAATATTCTCTAAAAAGTTACAGCCAAAAATTCTATTTATGCGATTGATTGTTTTCGTATAATTAACTGTCAAACTCGAGTACGTATTCCTGTTAAATTAAAGTACCATTACAAACCAATTATCTTCGTCTTTATTTCCGCGATCGTCGTTCGTAGTAGCTGTAAATATAAAAAAAATGAACGTGCACCGGAAGTTGCAAGCGAGCGTGGGCGCTTAAGTCGATACTTCCTGCGACCGGATCATTTTATTAGACACACAAAAAAAACACTGCAATTTTTTTTCTAATTCCTAACAAATCAAGTGATCACTGGAAAATAAAAGCAATTATTTCGATTATTATCTTAATCTTTTTATAAAACACAAACAAATACATACTGCATTTTTTTAATTCGCTATAAATCAAGTAATCACTGGAAAATAAAAACAATTATTTTCCAGTGATCACTTGATTTATAGCGAATTAAAAAAATGCAGTATGTATTTGTTTGTGTTTAATAAAAAGATTAAGATAATAATCGAAATACAAATAAATATCTGGTGTGGGCAACACACGACTTTTCGAATTACATCTATTTAATTTTGTACATTTTCTATTTTTTCAACTTCTCGTGCTTTTTAATATTTTTTTTGACATTTTGACATTTTTATTTTTTTTTAACTCTTTTGACATTTTGTACTTTTTTGACTGACATTTGAAATTTTTTGACTTTTTATATATTATTGACTTTTTATACATTGACTATTTTACTTTTATGACATTTTTTTACATTTGTTACTTATTTTGACTGACATTTTCGACTTTTTATGGCCTGTTTGACTTTTTATGGCATGTTTGACTTTTTAGACGTTTTTGACTTTTTTGACTTGATATTTTTTACATTTTTTTTTTCCTTTTTTGGTATTTGTTACTTTTTTTTTTTTTCCTTTTTTGGTATTTGTTACTTTTTTTTTTCTTTGACATTTTTGACTTTTTTGACATTTTTTACTTATTTAACACTTTTTTTACTATTTTGACTTGATATTTTTTACTTTTTTTTTTCTTTTTTGGTATTTGTTATTTTTTTTTTTCTTTGACATTTTTGACATTTTTTACTTATTTAACACTTTTTTTTACTATTTTGACTTGATATTTTTTTCTTTCTTTTTCTTTTTTGGTATTTGTTACTTTTTTTTTCTTTGACATTTTTTTTACTTTTTTGACGTTTTTTACTTATTTAACATTTTCGATTTTTTATGGCATATTTGACATATTTGCCTTTTTAGACATTTTTTTTTTTAACTATTTGATTTGGGATTTAGACATTTTTACGTTGTGACATTTTGATATTTTAACTTTTTAGCATTCTGATATCTTGACATTCTGACATTTTAACATTTGTCATATTTTTAGACGTTTTTGACTTTTTTTACTTTTAAATGTGTATTGTGTAAATAACAATTGTTTCGCACCAATAAATTATGAATTATGAATTATTATGAATTATGAATTATTATGAATTTATGACATTTTTTACATTTTTTTTACTTTTTTGAAATTTGTTACTCTTTTTGACTTTTTTTGACATTTTTTACTTTTTTGATATTTTCGACTTTTTAATTTAAACTTACGTTTGGCTTGCAATTACTATTTTTCTTCGGTCATTTCATCACTTTACATTGAAAGCCTTTTATACATTTTCGTTTATAATAGGGGTGCCCTCTAATGAACATATCGCTATTATTGTTGCTAAAGTTGTTTATCGGAATATCAAATGATATTGCTATCTCTGTCGTGCATCAAATATTTCATAATGGCCGACGACGATGCGAAAACAAAAAGTCGGTAATGCAGCATGCGTTTACGGAAAAGGCCAATATTTGTTTCAAACAAATTTTGCTATTTTCACGTTTTGACATTTTGATTTTTTAACGTTTTAACATTCTGACATTTTAACATTTTGACAATTTTGTAACATTTAATGCAAAATTAGCTTCAATTCAATACAGAATTCAAACTTGTTTTATTTTAAAGTGATGACAGGAAAATAATTGTTTGCAATAATTGAAATACAAATAAAAACATTATTTATTTCTAATAAAATTATAAAATTTAAAAACATTCTATTTAGTCCTTCAGGTTAAGGTATCGTGTATCAGGTAAGCCATGAATCCGCCTATCAAAATGGCGCCGCACCTGCACATAAAAACAATTGCAATTTCATGGCAATATAGATATAACATAAAATAATCAATTAATTAATTATACACACCACATTATAGGCTTCGTAGCTGGCGAATGTTTGATGGGGCTATATCTTTCAATATAGAAGTCTTCGTGTCGGGCGTAACGGCTTAAAATATACTTGTAACTGTGAAGAATAAAAAACAAAAAATTTCATGTGTCAAATGTTACAAGTCAAATATCAGGGCTACCAAAATTTAAAAAAAAAACATCTGTCAAATGTTACAAGTCAAATATTAGGGCTACCAAAATTTAAAAACTATATCATCTGTCAAATGTTACATGTCGGATATCAATGCTACCAAAATTTAAAAAAATAACGTCTTTCAAATGTCACAAGTCAAATATCAGGCCTACCAAAATTTAAAAAAATATATCATCTGTCAAATATTACAAGTCAAGCATCAGGGCTACCAAAATTTAAAAAAAATAACATCTGTCAAATGTTATAAGTCAAATATCAGGGCTGCCAAAATTTAAAAAAATAACATCTGTCAAATGTTACCAGTCAAATATTAAACCAACCAAAATTTAAAAAATGTATCATTTGTCAAATGTTACAAATCAAATATCAGGGCTACCAAAATTTTAAAAATATATCATTTGTCAAATGCTACAAGTCAAATATTAGGGCTACCAAAATTTAAAAAAATATATCAGCTGTCAAATGTTTCAAGTCAGACATCAAGGATACCAAAATTTAAAAAAATAACGTCTGTCAAATGTTACAAGTCAAATATTAGGCCTACCAAAATTTAAAAAAATCTATCATCTGTCAAATGTTACAAGTCAAGCATCAGGGCTACCAAAATTAAAAAAAAATAACATCTGTCAAATGTTACCAGTCAATTATTAGGCCTACCAAAATTTAAAAAAATAACATATGTAATATGTTATAAGTCAAATATCAGGGCTGCCAAAATTTAAAAAAAATCACATCTGTTAAATGTTACAAGTCAAATATTAGGCCTACCAAAATTAAAAAAATATATCATCTGTCAAATGTTACCAGTCAAATATCAGGGCTATCAAAATTTAAAAAATAACATCTGTCAAATGCTACAAGTCAAATATCAGGGCTACCAAAATTTAAAAAAATATATCATCTGTCAAATGTTACAAGTCAGATATCAAGGCTACCAAAATTTAAAAAAATAACGTCTGTCAAATGTTACAAGTCAAATATTAGGGCTACCAAAACTTAAAAAAATATATCATCTGTCAAATGTTACAAGTCAAGCATCAGGGCTACCAAAATTTAAAAAAAATAACATCTGTCAAATGTTACCAGTCAAATATTAGGCCTACCAAAATTTAAAAAAATATTACATCTGTCAAATGTTATAAGTCAAATATCAAGGCTGCTAAATTTAAAAAAAATAACATCTGTCAAATGCTACAAGTCAAATATCAGGGCTACCGAAATTTAAAAAAATAACAACTGTCAAATGCTACAAGTCAAATATCAGGGCTACCAAAATTTAAAAAATATATCACCTGTCAAATGTTACAAGTCAGATATCAAAGCTACCAAAATTTAAAAAAATAACGTCTTTCAAATGTTACAAGTCAAATATCAGACCTACCAAAATTTAAAAAAATATATCATCTGTCAAATATTATAAGTCAAATATCAGGGTTATCAAAATTTAAAAAAATAAAGTCTGTCAAATATTAGGGCTACCAAAATTTAAAAAAAATATCATGTGTCAAATGTTACAAATCAAATATCAGGGATACCAAAATTTAAAAAAATAATATCTGTCAAATATTAGGCCTACCAAAATTTAAAAAAATATATCATCTGTCAAATGTTACATGTTAAATATCAGGACTACCAAAATTTAAAAAAATAACATCTGTCAAATGTTACAAGTCAACTATCAGGGCTACCAAAATTAAAAAAATAAACATCTGTCAAATGTTACAAGTCAAATATTAGGCCTACCAAAATTAAAAAAGTATATCATCTGTCAAATGTTATAAGTCAAGTATCAGGGCTACCAAAATTTAAAAAAATAACATCTGTCAAATGTTACAAGTCAACTATTAGGGCTACCAAAATTTAAAAAAAATATATAATCTGTCACCTGTCATAATCATCTTATCACTATTGTCATAATTTCTTATCTGATATCATATTATCTTGTCATCTCATCTGACAGGTGTCATCGTCTTGGTTACAGAGTTACCATATTAAAATTTCAAATTAGAGCTGGTTTTCGAACTAAGGGGTTGGTAACATTGGAGTTAAATATAAGGTCTACCAAATTAAAAAAAATATATATATAATCTGTCAAATGTCACCTGTCATAATGATCTTATCACTTGTTATGATATGTCATAATTTTGTATATGATATCATACTATCTTGTCATCTCACCTGACAGGTGTCACATTGTCATACGTATACAGAGTTGCCAAATCAAAATTTAAAATTGGGGTTGGTTTCCGAACTAAGGGGTTGGTAACATTGGAGGTTCGTAGTATTAGGATTGGTAATATTGGAGGAGTACTAATGGTGTGCAACTTCATAAGTATTTAATTTGCAAAACAAAACAATACCTTACTCTGACCTTCAAATTGGAAACAACTGACACATTATAACATAAAATAAATTTACATTAAAATACTTTTGAAAATATAACTGTGTATAAAATCAGCTTCAATTTGATACATAATTCACACTTATAACTTCAAAATTACTATAGGAAAAGATTGTTTAAACTTTCAAACTCACCTTAGTTTATTATCCACTGCGATTATAGCGCGTTTAGCATCGCACAGTTTGATCTCAACTCGGCCAGCGTTGTTTAACAAAGTAGATAGCTTTATTAAAAATAATCAAATCTTAAAAATTATATAATAAACATCCACAGTTCATACCTGTTTTGTGTTTAAAGCTGCTTTTTTAGAGGTGGCCACTAAACAGGCTGGTCGTGTAGATTTGGGATCATCCTTATCTAAATTCTGTCGTAATTTAAAAAAAAAACACTTTTGATTTGAAACAAAATTAAATTTGATCACATGATAATCGAATTTTATTTGAAAATTATTTTGAAGGTACTTGAAAATTTACTTATAGTAAAAAAGTACTTAAACTATATTTTTAAGGTACTTGAAAAATAATATTAAAGTGACTTGAAATTTGCTTGAATGTAGTTCTACACCAAAATATTTTTGAAGGTACTTTAACGATAGTTTGATGGTACTTGTATGTTAATTAGTTTGAAGATACTTAAAAATAATTTTTTTAGGTACAGTTACTTGAATATTAGCCTAAAGGTACTTGAACAATAGCTTGATAGTACTTGAATAATAACTTGAAATTACTTGAAGATTTGCTTGAACGTACTTTTACATATTTTGAAGGTACTTAAAAATTAGTTTTTGTTTATCGTTCGTGAGCTGTTGTAGTACGACAAATAACAGCCCAGAGCAGCACACTAACGATAAACAAAAGCGGTTTATATAGATATCCAGTTAAAAACTTACAATCGCTGATAGTGAACACCTGATGAGATTCAGTACATTCCTATGTTCTTCCACAGCAGCCAAATGTTGCACACTCATAATATCTTTAGGTCCAGCATTCGGCTTCAAAGGTCCCGTAATAATCTGCTGCGCCATCTTCACAAATATATACCCCGTGCAAAAAGAGTCCCAACCAGCATTATGTAAACTGTTCACACTATCCCCACCAGCATTCAACATAACCACATCAGGCCCAACTTTCAAATCCTTGTAAAACTCGTACAAATCCCCCAAACTGCTCTTACTCCAAACCTTGTTCTTCGGCAAAAGCCTACCAGCTCGAAAACTAATTACTTTAGTATCATAAATTATCGGAAACTGTTCCAATGCACATTTCTTAAAACGCTTATAACAAACGGGCAGTGGACTTTCAAACGTGTTCATCAGCAACATCAAATCCATCAACATATTATGCCCAACTAAAGGCTTTCTGCACTCCAACAACAGCCGGTATACTCGTGTAAAACCAAGCGCTGATTGTATAGTTTGTACCTCCAAATCATACTGTTTGGACAACATAAAATAATCTTCAGGCGTTACACGACGCGCTCTCAATTCACCCTCCACGATTTCAGTCCATAAACCGCCCTGAAAACGATTTCGTACGTGTCTGTGTACATAGTACAGAACGCCAGCGTTGTTATACGTTAGGTCTTTTAACGGGTACACGTCGCCCATTTTACTGGTGTAATACCATGAGGAAATCTCGCGAATACTATTCTCCAGTCGGGTTTCAAGATCGTGGTCGTGGAATTGTAAACTGTCTTCGCGTGACAGGTGTGAACGTAGTTGTTCTTCTTGGGGACGGTCCAAAAAGGACAAACCGTCGTAAATTAACTGTGAAGGTTAATGTTTGCATTAAAATGTACCAAGGGTGTGCTTTGAAGGTTTTTTGGTTGGGAAGTTTGATTTGGAAATTGAAGTTGGTGTTTTTTGGGGCTTATTAGCTGCTTAAATGATTACATCTTCAAAATTGCCGAAGATATCGCCACAAAACCTTCAGATTTCAATTTTAGAATTATTTTCATTCAATATATTATACAATTACACAATTTGGCATATAACATGTGTAAACTAATGATAAAAAAAACTGTTAAACATATATAAGTGTGAATGCATCTCTTATCAAGGAGGTAAGTTACGCGCCATCTGGCGGCACCACATCAATTAGCAATGCACACCCATATGGTAATAACCGTCAAAATTTTCATGCCATCAGGAAAACTGTTAAGTTATTTCACACACATTCGCAGCTTAAATGATTATATCTTAAAAATTCTTGAACCCATTGCTAAGAGGTGGGTTTACACCTATATATGTTCTATATAGTATTTTCTATCTGCCAAACGTATCTATTAATAATTAAAAATAACACTAGTATACACACTTTTAAATAATATTTTCTGTACATTTTCCACCTACCTTATTGAAATCAAATTTGTGATTGCACAAAAACTGGAAGCTAGACGCACTGAAAGTGAGATTATGGTTGATATCCATAATCGGTTTAGGCCATATGTAGAAGGTGTATGTTTCGGCCTTATAGGTGGCCTCAGCAGGGTCGAAAGCGAACGCACTAATGCCAACCTGAATGGGTTTAGTACGGCTAACGGTTGCGCGCATTTTCGCATAACGAATCTCTGCCGAATCAAACAAACTGGAGACAAATTGATAAGTTTAATAAACTACAATTAGCATGCCAATTACATACAAAATTAATTAAATCGAACAATAAACTTACATTTTTATTGTATTTACAGCAAAATTTTATTTGAATTAAATGTATGAAACATAAAATTAGACGCGTATACAATTTTGTAGGCGTTTAAAGCGATTTAAAAAAAAATTACCCTTGCCACGTGGCATAGGTTGAATTTATAAATATGCAAATTTTGTAACAAAAAATTCTATATAATCATGATTTTTTATTACAAACAACTTATTTTAATAAATTTTACTAGTATGTTTTACATGAATACCACTTTACCTGCAACGATTTTAAATATATGAATTTTAGTTTAGGTAAAGTGCTAATTTTCTTGTAGATACAGTTAAATTTAATTAAGATAATTAGTATAAAATATAAAATTAGATACTTATACAATTGTGTACGTGTTTAAAGTAATATTTAAAATTTACCCTTGCCACGTGTCATGAGTTAAAAAATAAATATTCAAGTTTTGTGATAAAAAATTCTATATAATCATGATTTTTTATTCTAAACAACTTATTTTAATAAATTTTAATTGTATGTTTTACATAAATAACACTTTACCTGCAACGAATTTAAATATATAATTTTTGTTTTAGGTAAAGTACAATTGTTGTTGTACATACAATAAAACTTAATTAGGATAAAATGTATCTAACATAAAATTAGACATCTATACCATTTTGTATGAGTTTAAAATGATATTTAAAAAATTTACCCTTGCCACGTGGCATAGGTTCAATTTATAAATATGCAAATTTTGTAACAAAAAAATCTATATAATCATGATTTCTTATTATAAACTACTTATTTTAATAAATTTTAATTTCATGTTTTACATACAAACCTCTTTACCTGTAACAATTTTAAATAGATGAATTTTAGTTTAGGTAAAGTGCTTGTTCTTGTAGATACAGTTAAATTTAATAAAGATAATTAGTATAAAATATAAAATTAGATACCTATACAATTTTGTACGAGTTTAAAGTAATATTTAGAATTTACCCTTGCCACGTTTCAGGTTCAAAAAATAAATATTCAAATTTTGTAATAAAAAATTGTATACATCCACGATTTCTTATTCTAAATAACTTATTTTAATAAATTTTAATCAAAACTTTTACATAAATAACACTTTACCTGTAACGAATTTAAATATATGATTTTTGTTTTCGGTAAAGTACAATTGTTGTTGTAGATACAATAAAATTTAATTAGGATAAATTGTAGCAAACATTAAATTAGACATGTATACAATTTTGTACGAGTTTAAAGCGATATTTTAAAAAATTGCCTTTGCCACGTGGCATAAAGTACCTATATAATTTTATATATTTTAAACAGCATTGCTGTATTCGGAAAGCAATTAAACTTCATATTCTGAAACGGGTGTTACGCAAAGTGCACACTACGTTTTGAAATTATTTCAGATGGAATTTATAGTAATATAATTAATGATTTTTTTGTTTTTTGTTTTCGGGTTTTTATGTGAGAGTATTGTTTTTTGGGGGCATTTTCTTGAAGGGAATTTTTGTACGGATATGCCAAATAAAGATCTTCGTCGAGTGACGGGAATTTCACCTAGTAAACCTAATAAATAATATTTAAAACATGTAAACTGTTACTAGTGATTTTAAATCGAGCGCTATTCGCGCCAAAATTCATTTGTTTAACCCACTGACAAATGCCGTTTAGAGGTTATGTTCACTACCTGTCCTTGTGTTCATCGTCGAGATAGAGCGCTGTGAATTCCGTGTCAATTGCAACGAATTTCGCGGCACGCACTGCACGCTCCAAACGCGGGTAGAGCTCCTCGAAGTTTCGCGATAACACTTCAGTCATTTTACTGCTAAAACAATTGCACTCTAGTGGTTTGGAGGCCAAACAATAACAAACGCATCCATTGGTGGTGGGGGGCGGCTTGAAGTTGCGCGCGAAATTCAAACTGAATGTGCATTAAACGCACTAGTAGTTTAAATTTATATAAAAAAATGTTGAGTAATCAATTTTATTTTGATATCTTCATTTCTCACATTTTACATTTTTTTCACATTTACCCACATTATCTTGATTTTTCTCACATTTTCCCATATTGTTTTACATATTCTCTTTCTTTTTAAAATAATTTCTCACATTTTCCCATAATAGTTTACATTTCTTATTATTTTCTCACATTTTCCCATATTTTCACATACCTTCCCACATTTTATTTCACATTTTCTCAATTTTTTTCACATTTACCCACATTGTCCGCATATTCCTATATTTTCTCGCATTCCCTCACTTATTTTGATTATTTTCTCACATTTTCCCAAATATTCTCTTTTTTTTAAATAGTTTTAATATTTACCCATAATATCTTATATTTTTTTATGTTCCCATATTTTCACAAACCTCACATTTTCTCAAATTTTCAGGGGTTAAACCCCCCTCTCAGATACTGCCCTAGTGCTAACAACTGCACTATCTTCTCGTGTACTTTATTATATTATTCACTAATCTCAAAGAAGTTATTGGTATTTCATTTTTTTATATATAGGATTAATCATCTATTCCCATTCAGTCTGTTTGCTTTCCAATTAACTCTGACCTTTCCGGCGTCGAAAAAACGAGCGCGCGCTCCTCTGAATATTTCATCTTTTACATAATGTAAAACTACGCCCTCAGTGCGTGCTTCCCTAAAGGTATGGAAAAAATTACCTTCACTTTCTATTTGAATCGCAAACGCGATCAACGCCGGCCATGAACAGCCGTCTTTTGTCATCACCGATATCACGATGTAAGTTGTTGTTGGTTCACAAACAATTGTTTATTACATTTATTCCTACCTTTTTAAATATTTCATTCTAACTAATATTTAAATATTTTATACATTTTAAAGCCTAATTGCTCAGCAGTACGTGGCTAGAATTTTTTAATTTGAGTCGCGCGTCTACGCGGAACTCGGGGAATGTGTGTGTATGTGTTTGCGGGGGCGGAGCGGCCGCGCGGGGCAGCAGTTTGCCGTTAAAAGTTCACGTATTGGACTTCCTTATGTGTAGCCCCCGATAATTTACTAACCAGAGGCTGATTCGTAGATAGAGAGAGAAAATAGTAATCGATTTGATCGCGAAATTAAAAATCAAGTAGGTCATGATTTTTGTTAGTGTACTATTAAACGAGTTATTAGAGAAATGAAGACAGCAAGGACAGGTAGTATAATTGTTACATAAAAATGCAATTATTGATAATTTAGTAGTAATATAATTTCCAAACTTATACATAATATTTTTTGTAAAATAAAATAAAATATGTTTTTTACATTTATATGGGAAAATGTAAGAAAAAGTGTAAAGATATGTGAGAAAATATAAAATATATAAGATATGCGAAAATGTGAGAAATTATTTTAAAAAATGAGAAAATGTAATATGACATTAAATATTACATTTTCTCATTTTTTAAAATATATCTTATATATTTTCTCACATTTTCACATATCTTTACACTTTTTCTTATATTCTCCCATGTTTTTACTGTTTATAGTGTGGGGCAAGTCTTTTTCCACACATATTATTCTACATACACGTATGTAGTATAATATATTATGAAAAATATATATATTCGTATTCCCTCACTTATTTTGTTAATTTTCTCATATTTCCTCACATTTTTTCAATTTTTTCGTTAAAAAAATAATAATTTCTCACATTTTCTTACATTTTACTTTTTTTTCACATTTTCCCATATTTACCCACATTATCCCGAGTTTTCTCTCATACATTTACATATATAAATAAAAAAATGTGATTTTAAATTTTAAATTTTAAATTTTAAAATAATATTAAATTAAATATTAAATTAAATATTAAATTAAATATTAAATTAAATATTAAATTAAATATTAAATTAAATATTAAATTAAATATTAAATTAAATATTAAATTAAATATTAAATTAAATATTAAATTAAATATTAAATTAAATATTAAATTAAATATTAAATTAAATATTAAATTAAATATTAAATTAAATATTAAATTAAATATTAAATTAAATATTAAATTAAATATTAAATTAAATATTAAATTAAATATTAAATTAAATATTAAATTAAATATTAAATTAAATATTAAATTAAATATTAAATTAAATATTAAATTAAATATTAAATTAAATATTAAATTAAATATTAAATTAAATATTAAATTAAATATTAAATTAAATATTAAATTAAATATTAAATTAAATATTAAATTAAATATTAAATTAAATATTAAATTAAATATTAAATTAAATATTAAATTAAATATTAAATTAAATATTAAATTAAATATTAAATTAAATATTAAATTAAATATTAAATCAAATATTAAATTAAATATTAAATTAAATATTAAATTAAATATTAAATTAAATATTAAATTAAATATTAAATTAAATATTAAATTAAATATTAAATTAAATATTAAATTAAATATTAAATTAAATATTAAATTAAATATTAAATTAAATATTAAATTAAATATTAAATTAAATATTAAATTAAATATTAAATTAAATATTAAATTAAATATTAAATTAAATATTAAATTAAATATTAAATTAAATATTAAATTAAATTAAAAATTAAAAATTAAAAATTAAAAATTAAAAATTAAAAATTAAAAATTAAAAATTAAAAATTAAAAATTAAAAATTAAAAATTAAAAATTAAAAATTAAAAATTAAAAATTAAAAATTAAAAATTAAAAATTAAAAATTAAAAATTAAAAATTAAAAATTAAAAATTAAAAATTAAAAATTAAAAATTAAAAATTAAAAATTAAATTAAATTAAATGTTTTTTTATACATTTATTAATGAAAACTTTGTATAGAAAAGTTACAAAAAATCAAATGTGTTTATTTACATCATTAAACAAAACATAAAATGCCTGAAATTTAAAACGTATCACCATTTATATGTACTGTCGCTATTATTTTACTCTAAAATATAATTATCTAATACATTTCCTTTTTCTTTCAGGTAAGTTAACAATGTATTCGCCCTCCAGTCACTCTCACTGTTTGTTGACTCTGCTCCGTTATCATCTGGTGAGTTACAAATATTTTCTCTGTTTACAATGTGTACACAAAATAAATTATATATAAAAAAAACACAAATGTATAATCAGCGTGACTGATGTGAACGCACGTAAAGTTTTAAGAGGGGCTGCGCGTTTCGTCTCAGTCGCACCCGGGTTTCCTAACTTCCGGTGCATCTTTCACCCCATTTCCGTGAAACCGACAGCCCTAAATCCCGATGCTGTGAGTTTGTATGGACGGTGTGTTTGTGTGTGTGCCCCCCTTTTGAAGGTATCGATTGCGGCGCGCGAACTTACAGCAGCGCAAATAACTTTCCCATCTCTGCAGACTCTGAAAATTTTATCATAAATCAATATTTTGGGAAATGATCTTCATTTGTAATGGTTGAAATATATGTTTTTGATAAAGTGCATGCAGTTTTTGTTGTAGATACAAGATGCATTGTATAAAACATACAATTAGACACCTATACGTTTTTTTATGAGTTCAAAGCGATAGTTAGAATTTACCCTAGCCACGTAACACAGGTTAAATAAATAAATATTCAAATTTTGCAACAAAAAATCGTATATAATCATGATTTCTTATCCTAAACAGTTTATTTTAATAAATTTTAATTGTATTTTTTATATAAATATCACTTTACCTGCAATGAATTTAACAATATGTATTTCGGATTAGGTAAAGTGTTATTTATGTTGTAGATACAAAAATTTTTAATTAGTATAAATTGTATAAAACATAAATTTAGACACCTATACATTTTTTCTATGAAATTAAAGCGATATTTAGAATTTACCCTTGCCACGTGTCATAGGTTAAATAAATAAATATTCAAATTTTGCAACAAAAAATCGTATATAATCATGATTTCTTATTATAAACAGTTTATTTTAATAAATTTTAATTGTATCTTTTATATAAATAACACTTTACCTGCAATGAATTTAACAATATGTATTTCGGTTTAGGTAAAGTGCTATTTATGTTGTAGATACAAAAAAAATTAATTAGAATAAATTGTACCAAACATAAAATTAGATACCTATACAACTTTTTATGATTTTAAAACAATATTTAGAATTTACCCTTGCCACGTGTCATAGGTTCAAAAAATAAATATTAAAATTTCACAACAAAAAATCCTATATAATCATGATTTCTTATTCTAAACAGTTTATTTTAGTAAATTTTAATTGTATCTTTTATATAAATAACACTTTACCTACAATGACTTTAACAATATGTATTTCGGTTTAGGTAAAGTGCTATTTATGTTGTAGATACAAAAAAATTTAATTAGAATAAATTGTACCAAACATAAAATTAGATACCTATACAACTTTTTATGATTTTAAAACAATATTTAGAATTTACCCTTGCCACGTGTCATAGGTTCAAAAAATAAATATTCAAATTTTATAACATAAAATTCTATACAATCATGATTTTTTATTCTAAACAGTTTATTTTAATAAGTTTTAATTATATCTTTTACATAAATAGCACTTTACCTGTAACGAATTAAAATATATGATTTTTGATTTAGGTAAAGTGCAATTTTTGTTGTAGATACAGTAATATTTAATTAGGATAAATTGTATCAAACATAAAATTAGACATCTATACAGTATTGTATGAGTTTAAAGTGATATTTAAAATTTACCCTTGTCACGTGACATAGGTTCAATTAATAAACATTCAAATTTTACAACAAAAAATCCTATGTAATCATAATTTCTTATTCTAAACAGTTTATTTTAATAAATTTTGCTTTTATCTTTTATATAAATAACACTTTACCTGCAACAAATTTAATTAGTATAAATTGTTTAAATTATAAATTTAGACACCTATATATATATATATATATATATATATATATATATATATATATATATATATATAACCATGATTTCTTATTCTAAATAACTTATTTTAATAAATTTTAGTTGTATTTTTTACATAAATAGTACTTTACCTATAACAAATTTAAATATATAATTTTAGTTTTAGGTAAAGTGCAATTTTTATTATAGATACAATAAAATTTAATTAGAATAAATTGTACTAAACAGAGAATTAGAAACCAATGTAAATTTTTATGATTTTAAAATGATATTTAGAATTTACCCTTGCCACGTAACACAGGTTAAATAAATAAATATTCCAATTTTGCAACCAAAAATCATATATAGTCATGATTTCTTATTCTAAACAAATTATTTTAATAAATTTATATTGTACTGTTTACATAAATAGCACTTTACTTATAACGAATTTCAATATATGATTTTTGGTTTAGGTAAAGTGCAATTTATTTTATAGATACAACAAAATTTTTAAATAAATATCCAAATTTTGTAACAAAAAATCCTATATAGTTATGATTTCTTATTCTAAACAACTTATTTTAATAAATTTTAATTGTATATTTTACATAATTGGCACTTTACCTGTAACGAATTTAAATATATCATTTTTGGTGTAGGTAAAGTGCAATTCTTGTTGTAGATACGGTAAAATTTAATTAGGATAAAATGTATCAAACATAAAATTAGACATCTATATAATTTTGTATGAGTTTAAAATGATATTTAAAATTTACCCTTGCCACGTGGCATAGGTTCAATTCATAAATATTCAAATTTTACAACAAAAAATCTTATATCATCATGATTTCTTAATCCAAACAACTTATTTTTATAAATTTTAATTGTATATTTTACATAATTAGCACTTTACCTGTAACGAATTTAAATATATGATTTTTGTGCAATTTATGTTATAGATACAGCAAAATTTAATTAGGATAAAATGTATTAAACATAAAATTAGACACGTATATAATTTTGTATAGAGTTTACAGCAATTCTTAAAATTTACCCTTGCCACGTGGCATAGGTTAAATTAATAAACATTCAAATTTTGCAACAAAAGAAATCTATATAATCATGATTTCTTATTTTAAACAACTTATTTCAATAACTTTTATTTGTATTTTTTACATAAATAGCACTTTACCTGTAACAAATTTAAATATTTATGTTTGTTTTAAGTAAAGTGCAATTTTTTGTGTGGATACAATAAAATTTATTTAAAATAAATTGTATCTAATATAAATGTTATTTTGGTAGGACTGAAAGGGTTAATATAATAATAATATATAATATAATAATAATATATAATATAACAATAATAATATATAATATAATAATAATACAGCCATAGAGATGTAAAGTCTAACATTTAAATACCCAAAGTATATTTTTTTCTGTTCAGCGAAATTCCTCTGGTGTGGGAATTTCTCGCGAATGTAAACCTCCGTTGTGTAAACAAACACGACCTCTGCGATCAAACGGTTCGTGTGTGTGTGTGTGTGTGTGCGCTTAACTGTGTGGGGGGGGGGGGGGGTGGTGGTCGGCGGGTGGCGGCGCGCAAAACGCGTGTGCTTGATTTAAAAACGGACTGCAATGTTTGTAATCGGTGCGTGATTTATTTACATCTGGTCCATTCCGTGCCTCCACAAATAAACCTTGAATGCCAAGTTTAAAACGATTTGCAAAAATATAATTGCGTACATTCCTATAGATCAGGGGTGGCCAAACTTTTGGTCAGTTTGGGCGAGCTTTTTCTTGAAAGTATATGCGACGATTTATTAATCTACCAACATCGTATGTATTATATGATCATAAGAAAAGTAGTAATTTAAAACCAAAAATGTTAATTTTTAAATTTAAAATTCAATAGTTTTGGTTTTAAAATTAAAAAATAATATTTTTAGTTTTAAATTTAAAAATTAATGTTTGGTTTAAAATTTTATAATTAATTTTTTTTTAAATTAAAATCAAAAATATTAATTTTTAATTTTAAAATTCAATATTTTTGGTTTTAAATTTAAAAATTAATGTTTTTGGTTTTAATTTAAAAAAAATTAATTATTAAATTTAAAACCAAAAATATTAATTTTTAAATTTAAACAAAAAAATATTTTTAAATTTAAAACCAAAACTATTAATTTTTAAATTTAAAACCAAAAATATTAATTTTTAATTTTAAAATTCAATATTTTTGGTTTTAAATTTAAAAATTAATGTTTTTGGTTTTAATTTTAAAAAAAATTAATTATTAAATTTAAAACCAAAAATATTAATTTTTAAATATAAAACCGAAAATATTAAATTTTAAATTAAAACCAAAAGCATTAATTTTTAAATTTAAAACCAAAAATATTGAATTTTAAAATTAAAAATTAATATTTTTGGTTTTAAATTTAAAAATTAATAGTTTTGGTTTTAAATTTAAAAATATTTTTTTGTTTAAATTAAAACCAAAACCAAAAAAGCATTAATTTTTAAATTTAAAACCAAAAATATTGAATTTTAAAATTAAAAATTAATATTTTTAGTATTAATTTAAAAAAAAAATATTATTGGTTTTAAATTTAAAAATAATTTTTTTTTTTAAATTAAAACCAAAACTATTAATTTTTAAATTTAAAACCAAAAATATTAATTTTTAATTTTAAAATTCAATATTTTTGGTTTTAAATTTAAAAATTAATGTTTTTGGTTTTAATTTAAAAAAAAAATTAATTATTAAATTTAAAACCAAAAATATTAATTTTTAAATTTAAAACCGAAAATATTAATTTGTTAAATTTAAAACCAAATATATTAATTTTTAAATTTAAAACCAAAAATATTAAATTTTAATTTTAAATCCAAAAATATTATTTTTTAAATTTAAAATCGAACATATTAATTTTTAAATTTAAAATGAACATAGATATTACTAATACATATTCAATACCATGTTATTGTAATGATCATGTCATTTAATTTCATTCATAGAAAAATAAAAAAAACAAAAAGTTTGATTGATTGATCTGAACCATTCATGAACAACCATTGTTTGTAAAGTTGTTTTTTTTTATTTGGACATTCAAGTTTTGGCATTGTTCAAACAATTGTGTTATAACCAATGTTCGTATATTGTTTTTTTTATATGGAATTGTTTAAACAACTCAAAAATATGTGTTATCCTTTGAAAAAACTATGCGAGCAAGGGTGGGGCGGGCGGGTGGCCCCTACCAACCAAACTATGCCCGTCCACTATTTCAATCGACTTGAACTCTGCACTACATTGTTATCTACAACTTGTTATGAATCAATTAAATTCCTTGATTATTTTGAATTTATTTTTTTTAAATGCAGAAAATAATGTAGTGCAGAATTCAAGTCGCTCCAAATCGTGAATGAACATCGTTTTACAAACCAAATATTTCCCGTATTTAAAAAAAAAAACTTGAGACTTGAACTCTACACTACATTATTTCCTGCATTAAAAAAAAAAGAAATTCAAAACTAATCTCAATTTAATTGAATCATAAAAAGTTGTGGATAATAGTGTATTGCAGAGTTCAAGTCATTTGAAATAGTGGACGGACATAGTTTGGTTGGTAGGGACCACCCACCCACCCCTCCTACGCTCGCATAGTTTTTTCATTGGATATAGATGTTTTATATTCTTGAAACCATTCCAAGGAGAGTGTTATCCTATGGAAAAACTATGCGAGCAGAGGTGGGGTGGGCGGGCGGCCCCTACCAACCAAACTATACCCGTCCATTATTTTAAACGACTTGAACTATGCATTACATTATTTTTCACATATTTCTTTTTAATTAGTCTTAAATTAATAAATGAATTCAATTGAATCTTAGAAAATAATGGACAACAGTGTAGTGCATAGTTCAAGTCATTTGGAATAGTGGATGGACATAGTTTGGTCGTGGGGGACACCCGCCCACCCCACCTTCGCTGGTATAGTTTTATCATTGGATACAACTATTTTATATTGTTAAAACTATTCCAAGAAGAGTGTTATCCTATGGAGAAAGTATGCGAGCAAAGGTGGGGCGGGCGGGTGGTCCCTACCAACCAAACTATGCCCGTCAACTATTTCAAATGATTACAACTATGCACTACACTATTATCCGTTACTTTCTATGATGATTTAATTAAAATCGTTTATTAATTTACGCCTAATATATAAAAAGAATGTAAGAAACAATGTAGTGCAGACTTCAAGTTATTTGAAATAGTGAACGGGTATAATTTGGTTGGTAGGGGGAACCTGCCTACCCCACTAGGGGAAACGAATAATAGTGTAGTGCATAGTTCAAGTCGTTTGAAATAGTGGACGGGTATAGTTTGGTTGGTAGGGGCCACCCGCCCGCCCCACCCTTGCTCGCATAGTTTTTTTCATAGGATAACACACATTTTTGTGTTGTTTAAACAATATCCATATAAAAAAAATACTATAGGAACAATGGTTGGGGAGTCGCTTAAGTATAACACAACAGATAACACACTTTTTTGGGTTGTTTAAACAATGCCAAAACTTCGATGTCCATATAAAAAAATTCTGTACGAACAATGGTTAGATATCACATTTTTTTGAGTTGTTTAAACAATGCGAAACTTCTATGTCCGTATGAAAAAAAAAATAATGCGAATAATGACGATGTCGTAAGTAGTAAAACGAAATTATTTTTGGGACTTAAATTATGCTTTTCAATAATATTAACCTAAAAATACTTTTGTTTTGTTATTTTTTTATTATTGTTTTGTTATTGTTTTGGTATTATTTCAGTATTGTTTTTTTATTGTTTTGTTATTGTTTTGTTATTGTTTTGTTATTGTTTTGGTATTGTTTCGGTATTGTTTTGTTATTGTTTTGTTATTATTTTGTTATTGATTTGTTATTGTTTTGTTATTATTTTGTTATTGATTTGTTATTATTTTGTTATTGTTTTGATATTGTTTTATTATTGTTTTATTATTGTTTTGTTATTGTTTTATTATTACTTTGTTCTTTTGTTTTTTGTTTGTTTGTTTTTCAATGACTTTTATGAATGAAAACAAATGACAGTTTTAATCATTTGAAGTGGTGAATATATTATCATCATTTAGTATTTTTGTTTGTCTACTAGTTTTATGATTTTTATAAATAATAACCGATATGATTATTATTTTTACAATTCTTTGGTGACCCCTCTTGATGTCTCGTTTCCTTATGCCGGGAGCAATTGCTGCCTTTTTGTGTGCGAGGCAATTACGCCTGACCCGGACGACCCCGCCCGCGAACAATGCGTTCTTTCACACGCATCTCGTCTTCAGTGCCGAACTGCCCTTTTGTCTCCTTGTTAACCCTCTTATCTTTTGGACCTCTTGACAGCGCCGTACTGTAACCATCTGTTGCTTCTTTTGCGAGCTTATGGCGGCGGCTGAAGTGCGCTTCGGTGTCAGGGCCGGCCCATCGATTTGCCCTCCATATGAGTCGAGCATAAATATTTCAAGTTGCTAGTATTACTGGTATTACAATAGAACACGCGTCATGCGAAAAAGTTTTCATGAGGATTATACGATGAAAAGTTTGTTTTATAGTGCGTTCATAAATATTTCAATGAATTTATTACATGAAACTTAAAGAAAAATCAAAATTAGTAGTATTGTTAAAAGTAAATTATTATTCTACTAATTAACTTTTAATAATACTTTTTTTTGTGATAACAGTACGTTCCTTCTAAAGCATTGACAAAAAATAATACTAATTTTTATTTTTCTTTAAGTTTAATGACTATTTTTGGAAAATGTTTGTGTTTACATATGTATATGTATGTATGTCTGTATGTTTGTATGTCTGTATGTATGTTTGTATATCTGTATGTATGTCTGTCTGTATGTCTATCTGTATGACTGGCTGTATGTATGTATGTATGTATGTATGTATGTATGTATGTATGTATGTATGTATGTATGTATGTATGTATGTATGTATGTATGTATGTATGTATGTATGTATATATGTCTGTATGTATGTCTGTCTGTATGACTGGTGGCTGTATGTATGTATGTATGTATGTATGTATGTATGCATGTATGTCTGTATGTATGTTTGTATATCTGTATGTATGTCTATCTGTATGACTGGCTGTATGTATGTATGTATGTATGTATGTATGTATGTATGCATGTATGTATGTATGTCTGTATGTATGTCTGTATGTATGTCTGTAAGTATGTATGTATGTATGTCTGTATGTATGTATGCTGTATGTATGTATGTATGTATGTATGTATGTCTATGTATGTCTGTATGTATGTTTGTATGTATGTATGTATGTATGTATGTCTGGCTGTATGTATCTATGTATGTCTGACTGTCTGTCTGTCTGTATGTATGTCTTTTTTTTGTATGTATGTGTGTATGTTTGTATGTATGTAAGTATGTGTGTATGTTTGTATGTATGTATGTATGTCCGTCTGTATGTCTGTCTGTTTGTGTACCTGTCTGTGTACCTGTCTGTTTGTGTGCCTGTCTGTTTCTTATACGATTTTTTCGCTGTACCCTCATAACGTATCTACTTGATTGATACTAATTTTATACGTTTTAACTTCCTTTTTTAACACCCTGTTTTGTAATAATAAATATTTGGGAGTGATCTACATACTTACTTTGCGTGGTTGTAATAATTAGTGTTTGAAACTTCTCTGCAAATTGCGCGTGACGTGGAGAGATGCTTATTAAAATAAAATAAAATTCCTGTTGTTCGTCGCCGGGAAAATCGAATCGGCGGCAGTGCAGTGAAATTAGCCGCGCTTCATTAATTGCGCTCCTGCAACTCGGCCTCGGGCTTCATTATCCGGGGAGTGCCTGCGCCCACTTCGACTCAATAAACGTGGAGCTTTGTAACAGTTAAAAAGCCAGTATTTTACTACAGCAACTCCATTTGCTCTGATCAATATTATTTAATTGTTTTCCATATTTGTATGGAATCTAAATAAATTATTATGTAAACTCCTATTTCTACGATAGATTAGCAATATTTTTGTTCCTGGCTGGGGTCTTATGTTCATTCATGTTGAGGCTTTTCCATGTTATCGTTTCACCGAACGTTAATCTCTTACCCCTAGCTAATTGGGTAGGAAAACCAGAATGAATTTGCTTCTCTTTAGCTGTTTTCGTTTATCTGAACGGTTCCAATCGAAGTTATTTGTGGTTAAACCGCAAGGTAACATCGTGCGTTCTAGGAGCGGCTCGCACGCATAAACGAACACGAAACGTGTGTAGCTGTACATGATATCAGTTGGCTATGGTTAAAGATGCTGGATTAAATTATAGTTAGACCAGTTGCAACGACTTCAAACATATATCTGCGGAAGCCGCCTCCGACAGGCGGAAGAGAGTAGCGCGATGCGGACAATGCGGCGGCGCACAATCTAAATTAAGAGTCTCCCGAAAATAGCCGCAATCACTTCCGCGAATCTCCTCGCGAGCCACATCGCAATGTTGAATTGAACGAAATTATAATTAGAATTGCAGTTTACAACATTTTTGGGACGTTTATTTGAGTTATTTCCTATTATCTTCGTTGTTACTGCAAACATGGATTGACATAGTTTATATATATATATATATATATAGAATTATGTATGTAAAGAGAAATAAAAGGCATTATTATTTCTGTATTTCATTAATATAGCATTAACACTGTGCATTGCTAATTGATATGGTGCCGCCAGATGGCGTTTAACTTTTCTCCTAGGGGGTTAGTTATTGACCTCTATCCGACTCTAAAGCGACACCTGGTGTCTAAAAATTGAGGTCCTGAAATGGTGTAAAATTCAAATTTACATTGATTTTGTATGGTGTTTCAGATTAGATTACAGATCACTCGATTAATGATTGTTCACGTGTATGGTCTCGTTGTGTTTGTCTCACTTTACGCTATCAGATTCTAGTCGGTTTCTGAATCTCACTACTCGTTACAAGCTGCAAATACTAAATTTTCATGGACACATTTTGATGTTTATTCGTTACTTCATACGGTACTGCCAATCAACCTATCGCATGCGATGTTGCCACTGTTCCTGCTATCGCTCTAAGAGTATTAGTATCAGTTCAGTAAAACGATATATATTCCAATTCCAAGTTTGAATCAAAATAAAAAGAGATGAAGAAATGTAAAAGTCATCATTAAACTCAGGATCGTCATATTCACTGGAATCCACAAATGTAATTTCAATGCCCATAATTATAGTAAACACTAGAAACATAAAACAATTAAATACGGCAACAGTGTATATATTCTGAATGTTGGTATAGCTTCAAAATGTGTATGCAACCACACATAAAATAACCTAAAATGAGACAGATTGACAATAATTTGGCAAAAAGTGCTGTATGAAAATTAATATTTTTCTATTAGTAAAGGCAATATTGGACAATAATTGTAGAGTCTCAGTATAGCCAAATGTGGGACGAACACGTTGGGCACTATCTGTGCAAATTCATTATTGCGAGAAAGTTTAAAACGACCATTGAATAAAATTCCATGTAAAATGTGTCGGCGGCAATTACCAACGAAATAAATAAACCATCAGATTTTATGGTAGTGGATTCTTACATATTAAGACCATACTATTAGTAAACAATACTCTTACAACAAATAATCAACGGAAATTTAAATGATTCAATAACGAAAACTTGGCGCCAAAAGTATATGTCACCTTTACACCATTTCGGGCCGGCGCGGTGGCGCCCCCATCGGTCATTCTATAGGTCAATAACACTTTTATTTCTTTTGAGTTATTTAATGGCAGTTTCTATTTCGAACTTCAAAATTCTTGGCCCTACGTTGATTTCTTCCAGAGTATCGTTATTTCAATCTTCCTCAAACAGTTCTTTGATATATCTTTTCCATTCTTTTAATTTATTTAGGGTGTTTTGTATCAGATATCAACTAAACTGTACGTCATAATTTACATACTAAAGCACATAGATATAAATATTTGACAAACATATTATCCAATTTACTAAGTAATTCGCGATTCAAATGTATGTGTGTATGTATGTATGTGTGTATGCGTGTATGTGTGTATGTGTGTATGTGTATATGTGTGTATGTGCGCACGTGTGTATGTGTGTACGTATGTACGTGTGTATGTGTATATGTGTCGTTTTTTCGTCGAACTAATGGGTGAACAGTTGATCTTTGTTATTATTTAATCAGCTGATTAGATAAAAATTACATGATTTTGATCACTTAGACAGTAAATCATGGTTGTTAATAAACTTTTAAAGTATAACTAGACAACCGTTGCACATATTGTCACATATATCATGAAAAATACATTTTATGCGTAGAGATAACCCAATTGATTTTAGTTAATCTTCTGCCACCAGATAGAGTACCGACTAGCTTGAATTGCCCATAACATTTTGTTTTATTTCACATGATTAATTCAATATAGCGTTATCATTTGCAATTGTTTTATCGCTCGAATTGTTAATCATCGCATCGTAGCACTTTTTTTTTGTTTCATTGTTTTCGCAACGCCGTGAATAATTCATTTTACCAGTGCACATACGCGAAGACTCACTCATTATGTGAATTAATTGCCCTCAATTAGGTCTCTGCATCTTGATGAGTGTATAAAATGTAACGAAAAATGTTAACGCGTTTAATTGTGCGTGCAAACAAAAACAAAACTGCTACGTTCACATCAAGTGGGCATGCCTCTTGAAACAAACGCTGCCCAACTATCTATCGAGTGTGTTTCAAGTGGGAATATCATTGGATATTTATTTATTATTGAGAGGAATCCAAATATTATTTGGAGAACCTAAATAAATAAGAAAGCAACTTTAAAATTGAATAATAGCTATAAATAAATTATAATAATAATAATAGGCTTTATTGTTCTACGGAAAGAAAAAAAAACAATTACAGGACAACAACAATAATATGCATAATGTATAAATATATATAGGTATAAATATAAATATTAAAAAATAAATAAATTAAAAAATATAACATAAATTGAGAAAAAAACGATTGCATATGAGAACGAATAGTTTCGATAAAAAAAGTAACTGTAGAAATGCTAATTAACCTCAAACGTGTTTATTGTTTTAATTAAAAAAAAAAGATTGTATATTAGAGACAGGCAGGCAGACAGACAGACAAACAGACAGACGGACAAACAGACAGTGAGATATTTTTTTAAAATAGTCGTATTTCACGATAAAAATAACTTCCTTTACCGCAGTGCCGTATTCGGAAAGAAAACACTTATTTTAGTATTATTTTTCCATTACAATTGCTAATTTTTGGTTTAGATTCTATAATATCATCCTAAATTTTGTGTCATTTAAAGAAAGTGACGTTTCAAATTTTAGGTTCTCAGTTTAACCTATGTTCAGACTCTAAAAAATTTGAATGGTTACTTTCTTTAAATTTGGCTTCACTTTGACCATTAACGTGCTCTAAATAACGTATTGAAAGAATAGAATTGATATCCTGTTAACATTTTTGCTAAAAAAATTATGGTTTTACATGAATTTCAGTACTATCAATTGTCTTAAATGAACAAAAGGGTAACTCGTCCGAAAAGACACGATCCGATTATCCTTTGAAGCTTCTGCGCCGCCCCTCACGGAACTAACGCACTTGGCAAGTAGGCAGTGGAGTGGAAAAAGTCGCACAAAGTGTGCGTGGAGCGGCAATCATTTGTTCGCATGTCACAGAAATCTTTCCTAATTGTCCATTTCGTGGCAAACAAAATGGGATGGACATGTTTTAAAAACAGTTGAAATATTTCAAGGCTAGCTCTAATTATATATTCACATTTTAACGCAATAATCATATTTTAATGTTTACTTTATTATACAGTTGTATTTTATATCATATTGCCAAAATAATGCCATTCCAGACGATTGGAAGTGACTGTAATCGTTGATTGAAGTATAAATACTTCAATCAACGCTGTATTGATTTGGAAATAGAACATTTTAATAATAAAAATAAATTTAAAAAAAAGAATTAGAAATTGCCTTAACTTTTCTCAAAAATTTTCTAATATTACCTATATCATAATCATTGTATACCTTTTCCATGTTTTAAATTAATTTTAAAAATAATAATAATAATGTATACGAAATATGAATAAACTATTGTAGCATTGTTGAGAAAAAAGTATAATTTTTGCCTAAATTCTTTTTTATTTCAACTAACTACAAATAAATTGTGTTATCACAATTTCGAACCTAGTCACGGCCACCCGGATTGATTACTTACTGTTATTGTCATTATGTAATTCATTCAATTTGTGTTTTGTTTTTGTTTTGTTTGAAATGGACAGTGGTGAGAGTGTGCGGCGGGCGTAACGCGTAAATCAATTGTTCTTGATTGCCGCAATGACCCTCTGTGATCCTGTGCGTGTAAGCAGGATGTCCGATAATTTCAGCCTCTCTGGGTTCAAGAGTTTCAATTGCGGCTTGATCAATTACACTACACACTCGCGTCTGGCCCCTGATATAAATAACCATCATTTGTTTTGGCCCTTTTTGACACATTTTGACACGTTTTGATACACCTTGATTCATTTTGACAATATTGTGACACCTATTGACACATTGTCACCCATTTTGACACATTTTGAAACATTTTCCTACACTTGCCCAGCAGTGCTGTATTCGGAAATAAAAATTCTTAACTGATAACAACCTAATTAAAACTAATCCCCCGTCGAATGATGAGAATATTACTTAGTAATAATATTAATAATAACGTTTCTATCACACATATATTCTATCAAATAAAATTATTTCAAAGTTTTTACTGCGACTGACTAAATAAGAATTTAATAAACAAAAGAATAAAAGTGCGACCACCCAAATTAATTCATTTTTCTCTCTAGTACTTCATTTAAACTCCAATCAGCTGCTCGCTACCGAAACGCGTTGACGGTGTCAAGGTAAGACAAGCGAGATAATCTGGCCTACTATGTTTTTTTGTTTGGTTTTGACGTTTGGTTGTTGATACTTCACGCTTTTTTGACGTATTTGTCACATATAACCTCACTTGTGTCATATTGAGTCCCGTAGAGTGTGTGTGTTGTGTGTGTGTGTTACTTCAACTGTTTTAGCAATATTTATACATATATATATATATATATATATATATTTATCGAATAATAATAATAATGAAAAATATCTTACTTACACTGACACTAACATACAGCTATTTTTTGAAAATTGCTAATATTTATTTTTATAAAAAATGCCAAAATATACAATTTTTGAAATTTTGTTTTTATATTCTGATTTATCAGTTGGTACATGTGTTTTGTATTATTTGTCTAAATTTTATAAAAATGAAACAATCGCCTTGCTAATTATAGCAATTTATTATAAAGAACATATCAAAAAACATGTACCCTATATAAAAAATCTCAAAAAATTTAATTTTTAAAATTTTGTTTTTATATTCTGATTTATTAGCTGGTATATGTGTTTTGTATTATTTGTCTAAATTTTATAAAAATGAAACGATCGCTTTGCTAATTATAGCAACTTTTCATAAAGAAAATATCAAAAAGCATGTACCCTATATAAAAAATTCCCAAAAAATATAATTTTTGAAATTTTATTTTTATATTCAGATTTATCAATTAGTAAATGTGTTTTGTATTATTTGTGCAAAATTCATCAAGTTATAACGATAACCTTCTTAATTATAGCATTTTTTCATAAACAACATACCAAAATACATGTCCTATATAAAAAAATGCCAACAATATAATTTTTTAAATGTCGTTTCTATATTTAGGTTTGTCAGTTGGTACATTTGTTTTGTATTATTTGTGCAAAAATTTTAAATATGTTTTAACCACCTTCCTAAATATAATTTTTCATAAATAACGTACTAAAAAACATATCCCCTATATATAAAATTGCCAAAAAAATACAGTTTTTGAAATTTTGTTTTTATATTTAGATTTATCAGTTGGTATATGTGTTTTGTATTATTTGGCAAAATTTTATAAAAATCCAACAACCGTCTTACTAATTATAGCAATTTTCATAAAGAACATACCAAAATATATGTCTCCTATAATATAAAAAATGCCAAAAAAATACAATTTTTCAAATTTTGTTTTTATATTTCTATTTTTCAGTTGGTGCATTTGTTTTGTATTATTTGTGTAAAATTTATCAAAATAAAACAACCACCTTGCTAATTATAGCAAGTTTTTATAAACAACGTACCAAAAAATAATACTTCTATATAAAAAATTGCCAAAAAATACAATTTTTTAAATTTTGTTTGTATATTCAGATTTTTTAGCTGGTACATGTGTTTTGTATTATTTGTCTAAATTTTATAAAAATTAAACAATAGCCTTGCTAATTAGAGCAAATTTGTATAAAGAACATATCAAAAAGCATGTACTCTTATAAAAAAAAATCCCAAAAAAATATAATTTTTGAAATTTTATTTATATATTCAGTTTTATCAATTAGTAAATGTGTTTTGTGTTATTTGTGCAAAATTCATCAAAATATAACGGTCACCTTCTTAATTATAGCAATTTTTCATAAACAACATACCAAAATACATGTCCTCTATATAAAAAAATTGCCAAAATATATAATTTTTAAAATTTCGTTTCTATGTTTAGTTTTTTCAGTTGGTACATTTGTTTTGTATTATTTGTATAAAATTTTTCAAAATGTTTCAACCACCTTCCTAATTATAGCAATTTTTCATAAATAACGTACTAAAAAACATGTCCCCTATATAAAATTGCCAAAAAAATACAGTTTTTGAAATTATGTTTTTATATTTAGATTTATCAGTTGGTATATGTGTTTTATATTATTTGTCTAAATTTTATAAAAATCCAACAACCGTCTTACTAATTATAGCAATTTTCATAAAGAACATACCAAAATATATGTCTCCTATAATATAAAAAATGCCAAAAAAATACAATTTTTCAAATTTTGTTTTTATATTTATATTTTTCAGTTGGTGCATTTGTTTTGTATTATTCGTGTAAAATTTATCAAAACAAAACAACCACCTTCCTAATTATAGCAAATTTTTATAAACAACATACCAAAAAATAATACTTCTATATAAAAAATTACCAAAAAATACACTTTTTGAAAATTTGTTTTTATTTTCAGTGTTATCAGCTGGTACATGTGTTTTGTATTATTTGTCTAAATTTTATAAAAATAAAACAATCGTCTTGCTAATCAATTTTTCATACAGAAAATATCAAAGTGCATGTATCCTATATAAAAAATTCACAAAAAATATAATTTTTGAAATTTTGTTTTTATATTCAGTTTTATCAATTGGTACATGTATTTTGTACTATTTGTGCAAAATTCATCAAAATATAACAGCCATCTTCTTAATTATAGCAATTTTCCATAAATAACATACCAAAATACATGCCTTCTATATAAAAAAATGACAAAAAATATAATTTTTGAAGTTTAGTTTCTATATTTAGATTTGTCAGTTGGTACATTTGTTTTGTATTATTTGTGCAAAATTTTTCAAAATTTTTCAACTACCTTCCTAATTATAACAATTTTTAATAAATAACGTACTAAAAAACATATATATATATATATATATATATATATAAATATATATATATATATATATATATATATATATATATATATATATATATATATATATATATAATTGCCAAAAAAATACAGTTTTTGAAATTTTGTTTTTATATTTAGATTTAGCAGTTGGTATATGTCTTTTGTATTATTTGTCTAAATTTTATAAAAATGAAACAACCGTCTTACTAATTATAGCAATTTTCATGAAGAACATACCAACATATATGTCCCCCAAAAAAATCAATTTTTGAAATTTTGTTTTTATATTTATATTTTTTAATTGGTGCATTTGTTTTGTATTATTTGTGTACAATTTATCAAAATAAAACAACCACCTTGCTAATTATAGCAAATTTTCATAAATAACGTACCAAAAAACAATACTTCTATATAAAGAAATGCTAAAAAATACAATTTTTGAAGTTTTGTTTTTATATTCTGATTTATCAGCTAGTACATGTGTTTTGTATTATTTGTCTAAATTTTATAAAACTGAAACGATCGCCTTGCTAATTATAGCAATTTTTCATAAAGAATATATCAAAAAGCAAAAATCCCCATTTCAATTCGGCTTGGTTCTATTTCGATCACGTTTTAATGTTTCTTCACACATATATACATATATACATATATACATATATACATATACAAAATACAAATATACATACAGACAAAAAATTTCGACTATATCAGTTATGAAACGTAAAATTAGCAATTCAAATTTTTTCGTGATAACAATACCTACCTTATATATATATATATATATATATATATATATATATATATATATATATATATATATATATATATGCATTGCTATATAAGTATATAAGGAAGGTATTGTTATCACGAAAAATGTTGAATATATTTCGAAAGTAAAAAATTGTTGTTGTGTAAATATTGCATTAAAATTATATATTAAATTTATATATGAGCATTACAATTAACGAGGTACATGAACAAATAATTTAGTTCGAGTACATCTAAACCTAATTATAATGCTCAAATTTTAAATTTCCGATTTTACTCTTTTAAGCGATTAATAACTTCATTAGAAAATAAACTGTAAATGAAGTAATTTATATATCTAATTAATATAGCTATTACCTCTCAACAAGGTTAGAAATATCTTTGCAAAACAATGTGTGACTATATAAAGGTATAAATAAACATTACGCTTTGGATGGTGAGTTAAGTCCATTCACGTGCCACAGACGGAGACTTCTCTTTATGCGTGTGCAAAATGGAGGCTACGATTGCATTCTGCAATTAATTGACTCGTGGGTGTGGTAATTACATCAACGGGGGCCTATAATTAACACCATCCAAGTCGAAAATGACGTCAGGCAGTTATTGTCTAGTACATAGGTTCCCAAATGATTGGGCCTACCGCCCCCTTTATTGGTTCCAAAATTACTCGGTCCCCTCTGAGTTAAGCAGTGATCTGTAAAAATTAGACTTTTAGAATATAAACAACTTTCTATTTTATTTAGACAGCAACAGCAAAAATGTTTATTTTTTTCACTATTTTTATTCAATACCCCTTATTTTCAGGGTGACATAAACTGTCAAAATGGTTTAATTATGTGACATACCCTTGTATTCACCAACGTTTCATAAATCTTTCAATAGCTATTGAACCCATAAGTATTCGCTGTTATAGCAACAATAAATACATTATCTAGGGAATATAGTTAATTTAGATTCGTTAGATTGGAAACACTGAATAATTAAACAAAAGGTGTCATCAAAGCTCCAATCACAAGCGCTATATTCAAGGTGTTTGACATTTGTTTTGGCATATTATATCATAATGACGTTGTCAATTTATTCATTCAATAGCTTATGGGACTTATAAAGTTTATGTAGTTTGGTTGGTAGGGACCACCCGCCCACCCCACCTTCGCTCGCATACTTGTTCCATAGGATAACACTCTGTTTGAAATAGTTTAAACAAAATAAAACATCTGTATCCATTGAAAAAACTATGCGAACGAAGGCGGGGTGGGTGGGTGGCCCCTACCAACCCAACTATGCCCGTCAACTATTTCAAGTGACTTGACTATGCGCTACACTATTATCCGTTATTTTCTATGATTAAATTAAGGTTATTTATTAAATTAAGACTAATTAAAAAAGTATATGTAAAAAATAATGTAATGCATAGTTCAAGTCACTTGAAATAGTTGACGGGCATAGTTGGGTTGGTAGGGGCCACCCACCCACCCCGCCTTCGTTCGCATAGTTTTTTCAATGGATACAGATGTTTTATTTTGTTTAAACTATTTCAAACAGAGTGTTATCCTATGGAACAAGTATGCGAGCGAAGGTGGGGTGGGCGGGTGGTCCCTACCAACCAGACTATACCCATCAACTATTTCAAATAACTTGAAGTCTGCACTACATTGTTTCTCACTTGCTTTTTATATATCAGGCGTAAATTAATAAATGAATTTAATTGAATCATAAAAAGTAACGGATAATAGTGTAGTGCATAGTTGTAGCCATTTGAAATAGTGGACGGGCATAGTTTGGTTGGTAGGGGTCACCCACCCACCCCACCTTCATTCGCATAGTTTTTTCAATGGATACACCCGTTTTATATTGTTTAAACTATTTCAAAAAGAGTGTTATCCTATGGAAAAACAATGCGAGCGAAGGTGGGGTGGGCGGGTGGTCCCTACCAACCAAACTATGCCCATCAACTATTTCGAATAACTTGAAGTCTGCACTACATTGTTTCTCACATTCTTTTTATATATTAGGCGTTAATTAATAAATTAATTTAATTAAAACATAGAAAGTAATAGATAATAGATTTAAATTTCATTCAAAAATTTTAATTAAAAAGGAAAAAATAACATATATATATATATATATATATATATATATATATATATATATATATATATAAATGTATTACTAAAATGTTATAAATTATATAATAATAATATATAATTTATAAAATGTTAGTAATAATAATTATCCATCAATTGTGTATAGTGGGCCATGATGATATGCGCTATTGTTATTTGTCATGGCCAACCCCAAATTGGTATTTTATTTACGCCTGCTCGATATAGCATAACACATAAAAAACAAATGAAGCGACATTTAAATAGGGTCCCCGTGTCACCATTACCATTGCTGTGAGTCACATTGAAATTCTTGACTTGCAAATTTATTCCTCTCCATCATGTCATGCCGCTGCAATGGCGAGGTGAACAGTTACGTACTAGGTACCGTACCCTCCTAAACGTCCGTCGGTCGGTCAGGAAGTGGCACACGCTGCTTAGCTATGGCATCGCCATGGCCAACTTTCATACGTGGATGTAATTCAAAATAGAAACGAAATTTTATTTATTGTTAATATTTATGTGTGTTACATTACATATTTTGATGTAATTTAATATAAAATTACTGCATTAATATATGAATTATTATTTTAATACATAGCCAGTTAGTTTTATATTTATATTATATATTATCTAATCTATTTATGATTTTCGTAAAAACTGCTCGGACACGTCGATTTTTAATTTGAAATTGTCAATTTTTATTGAAAATGTCAATTTTTTTCGACCATTTTTGAATGTATAATGTTACGTCATCGACAAATTTTTCAAATGACCCATTTTTTTTATTACGGATTCTGAAAAGGATTATTTTTCTGCGATCAGAGATGTATATTATGGCATAGGTTACATAAGGAAATTTCCGAGAAAAATCATTGCAAATGTCAGAGTGAAAAAACATGAAACAATACGCCCGGAGTAGCAAATAATGATAAACGAAAACAGCCCATTAGATAATTAACGAATGAAACGAATTAAAAATTATATCAATTAATTGAAAAGAAGGTGCGTCCTTTTAATTGATTTCATGGCTATTTTTTGCCACTCATTCAACCATTGTACATCCTGCAGTGATCATATCGCACACACACACCAGTTGACATTTTGCGGGAATAAACACCCAAAATAAATTATGTCATACATTAAATTTGGCTATGAAATGCCAGGTGAACTCAGTGCGAATTTTTATAAATCCGAATGGGTGCGACTTGTTGATCTTTGGCTGGTAAGAAAAAATAAATAAAAACTATCTAATGATGTGACTTTGTAAATCTTCTGATTTTTGGTTTATTGTTATATAATTAATAGTCTTCAATTTTCTGCAATTTAATTTGCATCATTGGCTTGTTTATATATATATATATATATATATATATATATATATATATATATATATATATATATATATATAATTCAAAATAGAAAATGATGTTTCTAGCTTATTAAGGTGGTGCAGCAAGAAAGTAACGGATAACAATGTCATACAGAGTTCAAGTCATTTTAAATAGTGGATGGGTATTGTTAGGTTGGTAGGGACCACCCACCCGCCCCACCTTAGCTCGCATAGTTTTTCCATAAGATCTCTTCATGGCATAGTTTAAACAATATATAACGTCTGTATCCATTGAAAAAACTATGCGAACAAAGGTGGGGTGGGTGGGTGTCACCTACCAACCAAACTATGCCCGTCCACTATTTCAAACGACTTGAACTATGCACTACACTATTATCCGCTTCCCCTAGTGAGGTAGGCAGATTCCCCTTACCAACCAAACTATGCCCATCCACTATTTCAAATGATTTGAAGTTTGCATTACACTGTTATCCATTATTTTATATGATTCAATTAATTTTTTTAAATTAATTTATGCCTAATTCGAAAAATTAATGTAAAATAAAATGTAGTGTATAGTTCAAGTCATTTTAAATAGTGGACGGGGATAGTCTGGTTGGTAAGGATCACCCCACCTTCGCTGGCATAGTTTCATCAATGGATACAGCTGTTTTATATTGTTTAAACTATTTCGAGAAGAGTGTTATCCTATAGAACAAGTATGCAAGCAAAGGTGGGGTGGGCGGGTGTCCCCTACCAACCAAACTATGCCCGTCCACTATTTCAAATGGCTACAACTATGCACTACACTATTATCCGTTACTTTCTATGATTTAATTAAATTCATTTCTTAATTTACGCCTAATATATAAAAAGCAAGTGAGAAACAATGAAGTACAGACTTCAAGTTATTTGAAATAGTTGATGGGTATAGTCTGGTTGGTAGGGACCAACCGCCCACCCCACCTTCGCTCGCATACTTCTTCCATAGGATAACACTCTACTTGGAATAGTTTAAACAATATAAAACGTCTGTATCCATTAAAAAAACTATGCAAGCGAAGGTGGGGTGTATATATATATATATATATATATATATATATATATTTCTGGTTCTTCGTAATGTAGTATGCTTATAGGTGTATAAAAAAATAAAAAATATAATACATCTTTTATACAATAATTTCACAGTTACATTGTTTTACCTTACACATGCTATCGACAGGTCTTTCGGTCCTAGGTGTCTTGTATTACCCCAATTAGCGTCTTCGTGTGAAAATAGTATAATGCTGACAAAACAATAAATAAAATCGATCATTTAGCAGTCCGTTAGTAACAAAATATATACAAATATTTATTGAGTATGTAATAATCATTCGTAAAAGTGCTAACTAGATAAAAAATATTTTAAAACGCCTACAGATTTGTTATTTGATTCATTTAACATTTTCTTTCCACATTGTATTCGCTGTAGGAGCGTTTGAAAATAAATATAATTGTGTTGCGTTAACTCCGTGCAACAACAAGCGTGCGGAATGCGCGGCTTACGATAAGAAAATCGAGGCGATCGTTTCGCAAACAGAATGCTGGCCGCCTATCTCTCCTGCTGCGGCGCGTTTAATCAGATAACAGGCGCGAGCGAGAGAAACGGTTTAGTTCCTGCTGCCTGTCGCGTTAATTATCACGAAAATTCATCAAGGAGGCAATCCGATTACACGTTACCAATTACAAAGTCGGAATTAAGGTAAAATAAAATCTGTTGTAAAGGTGTTTAATTTCTAAAAACGTATCCATAAACTAATTAATTCATTAAAAGTTCAATTTTGGTTGAAATGCTCAAATATTTTGTTATATTAGTGAAATAATATACAAATAATTTTCACGTAAATAGTTTTAAAAATTAATTATTAGTTGACTAGAAAAGGTTATATTAAAATTTTAAGGGAAACAATTATAGTACAATTTACCCTCGAAGAGGGAAGTTAAACGCCATCTGGCGGCACCACATCAATTAGCAATGCACACCCATATGGTATATGGTATATATGTTTTAGGGACACAATTGTTTAACTCAGGCAGGGGGGGGGGGGGACGACCACCCACTCCTATCTGTTGCATTACATTATGTTTCACATATATTTTTTAATTAGTCTTAAATTAATAAATGACACTAATTTAATCATAAAAATAACGGATAATAGTGTAGTACATAGTTCAAGTCGTTTGAAATAGTGAACGGGTATAGTTTGATTGGTAGGGACCGCCCTCCCACCCCACCTTTGCTCGCATAGTTTTTCCACAGGATAACACTCTTCTTGGAATGGTTTAAACAATATAAAACATCTATATCTAATGAAAAAACTATGCGAACGAAGGTGGGGTGGGCGGGTGTTCCCTACCAAACAAACTATGCCCGTCCACTATTTAAAATAAAAATAATTTATATTCTATTCAATTAATTCTATTTGTTAATTTACGCCTAAATCGTAAAAAAAAGTGAGAAATAATGTAGTGCAAAGTTCAAGTCATTTGAAATAGTGGACGGGCATAGTTTTTTTATCATGCGATAAAACATATTTTGTTTCAAACATCTATAACTCGCGATTAAATAATATAACACGAGTGTTCATTTTTTTCCTTATTATCTATTTAATTATTTTCTATCTAGAAAAAATTGCATTACTTTGTATATAAACCATTTAGGATTTTGTATATTCATCCTCAATAGCTCTTAATAGCTGAGCTGCACTGATATCTATATATGTAGATTGTTAAGAGGTAAATAAATCTATGTAGATTGTTAAGAAGTGAATTTACATTTATATACAATATCAGGATAGCGTTATATTTTCTCTCTAGAGATAAAGTTGCTTTTCATTTTTGATATTGTTTGTTGATATCATATTTTACTTGAATCGTTTTTTTTTGTGTGTTTGCAGCCTCCAGAAAACGAGCTCCAAAAGGGCGGTGAGCGCGTCATGTCGGAGCACCAGCTGCGCGTGCAGCGCTCCCTCCAAAAACTCAACGTCCCCGACTGGTACACAAAAGCGCAAGTACCCCGGGAGGGTTTCCTCCTGAAGAAAGCCTCCTCGTCAGCGTCGCGGGAGTGCCGCTGGCAAGGCACCGGCAGTAAGACGACGTCCCTTAGCAGCTTGGGCTCCGCAACGCAGTCCCCCGTAATCCTTAGCCCCACCACGCTCCACGCACAACCCTTCGTCCGGTGGAGCACCTCCAAGCTGAACTCCACAGCCTCCTCCCCGTGCGCCTCCACGCGTAGCAGCTTCAACGCCCGCCAACCCAACGGCTCCATCTCCCCATCCTCCCTCCGAAGCAGCTTCAATTACCGACAACCTTATCTAGGATGGCGATCGCAGGAGCGGCTCTCGCGGCCTCGCACCCCCGCCGAACGTCTCGCCAACTCCCTGCTCACCCACACACCGCACCAGCAGCAGGAAAGCCCCGAGATACAGACCTCCATCAAAGAAGTAACATCAGCGATTGTCCACTATGTAAGCGCTCTACGGCCGGAAGATGCGGCCCGTGAGCACAGCTATGATAGTCAAGAAACGGCCAGCCAGCGCAGCCGATCGGTCAGCCCGCGTGGCAGCCAGAAGTTGTGCTGGTTGGAGAGCTCTTTTGTGGGCACGCGACCACTGGACACCCCACAAACACCGCTTACGCTGACGGAGAGTCCTGCTGGGACGCCAACACCCAACACGTTACGTCTAGACCTTCAGACGCATAACGGTGAGTCAATACACGCGTAAGAGTGTCACTACTTTATTAGTAGTCACCACTCAAATTCTACCTGATAAAAATTAGAATACAAAAAAAAATTATCTCAATCAATCAACAAAATTGTATAGTAAAAACATTGCAAAGCAAACAGGTTAAAGATAATTTGATACTGAATTTAGTGGTGGTGAAATTTTTTTTGAAGCTACAACTGTTTTTTGTAAAAGTTATAGCTGTTTAAGTACTTTAAAAACAATTGAACTAGTAAAATTTTAAAGATTCTTCCTATACCTATAAAAAAAACCTTTATTGGCATTTAACAGTTGAATAATATTGTTTTTATTTGATGAAACAGTTGATAAGTGTTGTTACAACAACCTTTAGCAAATACAACCTCAAAATAAGCCCACAACTGTCACTTAGTGAGGTTATAACATTTTTTTCATTGTGTAGAATTTGAGTGGTGACGTGACGTAACCAAAAAAAGAAGTCACCCCACGGTTTACCTGGTGCTGTAAATTGTGCACGGTTTTGATAAGAGAACAACAAACGACGTGTACTTATAACCGTTGCTGTTTGTAGGTGTTTGAATATAAATATATATTAAACACGAATTATTAATATTATTATTATATAGAAATATGTATATTATTTTATTTATGTAATATTTATAGGTTTATAAGTTCTCTCCTTTTCATAAACTCTTTTTTTTTTTACAAAACTCTGATTAACAAAACAAAAAATGTGTATAGAGCTTTATATCGTTGACGTAAAAGCGCGCGCGGGCAGCTGTTTTTTATTTTCTCATCACCTAGTCTATCACTTGTTTTATGTTTTTATTTTCCTCTCTTCTTGGTCTTCTTTTTTATTTGTAATACGTTATTTTTTTGTCGAATAAATTGTTTTATTTTTATTTGTTTTGTTTTTATGTTGTACGTCTTTTGTCTTTTCGTCCTTCTAATCATTTTCTTTTACTTTTTACTATGAGATCGGGTTGTATAAAAGCGGATTAATTTTATAACTTGCGAGTCAATTTCTAATCCATGGTTCAAACGTCACTTATAAGAATTGTGACATATAGAGCAATGTTGCCATATGTAACATATTGTTTTAAATTTTATATAAAAAGATTGAATTTTTGATACAAAAAAAAACGAACTAACATTTTTCTAAGAAATAGAATATATTATTAAAATAAATTGTATATATATATATATATATATATATATATATATATATATATATATATATATATATATATATATGAATTGATATATTAAACTGTATAACAATTTCTAAATGAAACATTGTGTAATTGTGTATTATGGTGTTGTTATGTTAATTGTATTTATTATTATTCCGCCGCTATATAATTTTCTACATGTGTGTATGACACTATGCAGTTTGTGTCTGCATCGAAAACGATATAAAAAACTAGATAATTGTCATACGGGCTTTACAAACAATTTATTTTAATAAAATATTCTATTTCTTAGAAAAATGTTAGTTCGGTTTTTTTGTGTCAAAAATTCAACCTTTTTGCCTCAACTAGCAGATGTAATTAACTCCCCTTTATACAACCCAATTGGTAGTGTAGTTATTAAGAGTAACGTAATTTACTATGTATTTTCTTGTAATCTTTTTATTTTAGTGGTCAGTTTTTAGTTTTTCATACTAATTCTCTTGTGGTAACTAACTCTTGCCTCTATCTTTCCCTCCTATTGCTGTCGCACTGTAGACGTGAGCGTTTTAACCACCGGCGGCAGCAGGAAGCCTTCGCCCAGTTCAACAACTCTGGAGGACGTGTTGGACTCGCTGTTGGGGCTGCCCTCATCAACACGCGCCCCCAGTCCCAGTCTCCAAGGTAGGAGACATGTGTAAGTTTCATTTTTTCAGGTTTTTCATGCACCGTAACCTAAACAAACACGATTTTCTCACTTCCAAAATAACAATGCTAGTTTTTGAAATCTCCCTTAATACAGCAAACTGCTTGTAGTACGTGTTTGGTTGCTAATTAAAGGTAATTTATTGAAGAATTTAATGGAGAAAAGTATTTGCCGATTATAACTGAGTTACATAAGTAATAGCCTGTTTACGTAAATGTGGCGGTTTTTACACAAGCCCTATTTTAAGATTTCACTTCATATATTTATTATATTAAAAAAAACAAATCTTTACAGGGCTATTAGTCGTGAGACATTTTCGCCGGTCAAGAGAGAAGCTCAGAGGAGTTTAATCACTCTTATCTTCACAGAAAACCTCTGAAAAACTGTGAAATATGATTCGCTAAATTTTACCCACAATGGGGTTTGAACTCTAGCTCCTCAATGTTCAGTACGACACGGATGACGCCTCTAACCACTTGGCCACTGAGCTGGGTGTTTATTGTATATTTTTCTAGGAAAGTTACATATTTAATGAAGGATATTTTAAATCATTTTTCATTTGATAAAACTATCTGCTAAAAAATATATGATGATATATGGGCTTTTCTTGTTGCTTTCGGGAAAATTAATTATTTGAGCCAACAATAGATGGAGTGCTGTTCTACAATTTGGATAGATGTACAACATAAAAATGAAACAGTTCAAATTGTAGAGCAGCACTCCATCTATTGTTGGTTCAAGTAATTAATTTTCGCGACACCGGTGTCGCGAAAATTAATTACTTGAACCAACAATAGATGGAGTGCTGTTTTACAATTTGCACAAACGTACAACATAAAAACAAACCAAATAAAACAGTTTGTACAACAGCACTCCATCTATTGTTGATTCAAATAATTAATTTTCGCGAAACTAACAACAAAGGTCCTTATAATATATATATATATATATATATATATATATATATATATATATATATATATATATATATTATAAGGACCTTTGTCGTCAGTTTCGCGAAAATTAATTATTTGAATCAACAATAGATGGAGTGCTGTTGTACAAACTGTTTTATTTGGTTTGTTTTTATGTTGTACGTTTGTGCAAATTGTAAAACAGCACTCCATCTATTGTTGGTTCAAATAATTAATCGCGAAACTGACAAGAAAGGCCCATGTAATATATATATATATATATATATATATATATATATATATATATTAGATTAGTAGATATATGGGCTTTTATTGTCGGTGTCGCGAATATTAATTGCTTGAACCAACAATAGATGGAGTACTGCTCTACCATTTGAACTGTTTTATTTTTATGTTGTACGTCTGTCGAAATTGTAGAACAGCACTCCATCTATTGTTGGCTCAAATAATTAATTTTCCCGAAAGCAACAAGAAAAGCCCATATATCTGCTCATCATATTTTTTTGCAGCTAGTTTTATCAAATGAAAAATCATTAATTCCATTACATAAAATGCAGATTTTTCAGTTTAAAACTCTGCCCACAAAGAAGATATTAATGTTTTTTTTAAATGTTTTAGAGACGGCGTCAGCTAGTACCAGTCCGGTGCACCTTGAGGGGGCGGCTGACGAGCAGTTTCGTCGCCGCAGCGAGGGCAGCGAGCCGACTTTCGATTCGCATCACGTGCCACTGGTGTTGCGCTGCAGATACTCGCGTTGTGGTAAAACCGCAACTGCTGATAGTGTTGAGGGGGCGGCGTACAAGAGTTGTCATAATTGCTCCTACATGTACTGCAGCAGGACTTGTAGGAGGTCGCATTGGGAGAAGCACAGAAGGACCTGTTTGTTCTCCAGGGTGGGTTCCTTGTGTCGGCAGGTGATAGCAGCGGCGAAACGGCAGGAGGATACTCTTAAGAGGCTGTCTGTGATTGCAAGGAGGGGGTATTTGGCACGAGGGGCAGGAGCTGTTAAAATATTTTTCCCGCGTCCTGATGAGGCTGAGAAGTTTTTGTCGGATGGGTTGGGAAGTTTGGGGGAGCCTACTTATGTGCGCTGGACGGATTTACTTCCTTCAGAAATGGGTCCACAATTATACGCCGAGTTGGTGAAAATGTGCCAAGGATACAATCCTGATTGTAAATTGGTGCTATATGTAAGCGTCTGCGTGGTATCGGAGGCCCCAACTGCTGGTGCTGTTAAATGGGAGCGACAGTTGGTATCACGTTGCGGTAAAATGAGGTTGAGTAAAAACATACATGTCCCAGATAGAGATGAAAACCCTGAGACTTTAATTCTAACATCATCACCAACAGCCGAATTAAGACTACGTGAAACCGTTTTGGAAGGCATTCAAACCCATCTGCAGCACCGTGGTGTCTGTTTGGAACGCAGCTACCCGGACGTACATCAGCAGCTGTGTGACTACGCTGCCGGCGGCAAGTTTACCCCCGTAACAGTATATCCTACCGACTGCGCCACGGGGAAAGCCTTCATGTGCATCGTGATGCCCGACGCGCAGCCCCAGTGCATCGAAAAGGTGGTCAATGCGGCCGGCGTTTGCGTACGGACCGTCGACGTCCTCAGGGATAAACTAGATCCGGTATAACACCACCCCACAACCCCTCTTTAATATAAAACAATGAGTGTGCCAAAGAAATTAATTAAATCGTGACTGAATTTATAAACTACAACAAATAACACTATTGTGATAGAAACACAAGGGCGAACACAACAGTAATAAGGTAGTTTAGCGTCATCTGGCGGGAACAACAAAATTAACTATGTATACACATATGGTATACATTCTTTCTGTAGAGAAAGTTTAACACCATCTGGCGGGAATCACAAAATTAATGGAAGTCACCACTTAGTGATGAAGGCATGAGTATGTTGAAGCATACATTGCCAACTGCATCAATGACAGCTTCAATTTCATAGAAGAGCGAAGCTGTTATTGATGCACTTGGCAATGAAGGATATTACCATATGGACACTGCTTAATCATCACCTAGATGTTTAATGTTTGTCAACACCTTGGCGTTTGCGTCAGCGACCTACCGATGGCTCTGCCTGTTAACTTGTGTCGTATCTATTATAAATGCTAATAATAAAATGGACAAGACATGTAGAGGTGTGAAACCATGCCATGCCATCAGAATCACTGAGTGATATGAGTGTATTATGTTAATTTTGTGGTTCCCGCCAGATGGTTAAACTTTCTCTGCAGAGAAAAAGTTGCACTACTTGAAATTGTGTGAATTCATTCTTAAAAGCTGAACACATTTATGAGATCAAACAAGATTGAAATTTAGAACAGTAGATTGCTACAGGTGAATTCACGTTTATATTCAATTGTAATTATTTTCAACCTGCCTAGACAATTTCATTAAATTCTATTTAGCTATTTTAATGCCATCTGTGAATGGTATAATGTAATTCGTGTCGGCCATTATTAATTTATAAAGATGGTGGTTTGTACCAACTATAGATGGCACTAAAAAAAAAGACCTATATTTGGCATATTCGCACAAAACTTTTACAAAAATTCTCCCATTAAACAATACACTCGCAGAAACAAAACACAAACTACAAATTAATATGACACTAATTATTAACTATTATATTGGAAATACGCGCGAACTTCAACATTATAATGCAAGAACTTATTTATTAACAAAGTTTATATTATTTTAGTATATACTGTCTGTGTTCCTCTTGTGTTTCTTCAGTTTCACCAGGGAACAGTACAATTTCTCCCCTCTCTACTATACCTGGAACTAAAACAAATCCCCCCCCTCTAACTCTCTTGAAATCAAAAACATATGAGGTGATGATGCTGGCATCTCCCTGCTCTGCCCCCACCACCCACAAAATTTATATCCTGTGATCTCTATATTTAGCTTGTTGTTAATAATCCGCAGATTTTAATTAAAAAGTATTTCATGTTACCTACTAAACACACCTTACGTGGCGAGACGACGATACAGAACAAATTTAAATGATTTTTATTATTAAATTTAGCGCGCATATGCAAATAGGTTGGCTACACTGAATTGAGGTTAAATAAATTCGTAAATGAATATTATTTAAATTATACATTTTATTGATTTTGAAAATAATTGTTATATATATCAAAGTTGGCATGAGTGAAGTTTGACGGCTTACTGACAAGTAACCATAAAATAAATTATAACAATAAACACGTTTGGTACTTTATAATTATACACCTATGAAATACCAAATGTGTTTATTGTTACAATTTATTTTATGGTTACTTGTCAGTAAGCCGTCAAACTTCACTCATGCCAACTTTAATATGACAAACCCTGGTCAGTGTTGCCATACGAGCTTAAAACTGTCCACGTTGTAAAATATATTTGTTGAAACAAATCTGATAGTTCTTATAACAGTCTGAACTTTTCCGAAAATTATAAAATTATATAACAGCCCCTCCGTCAATCTTTTGTTCTGCATCGTCGTACCACGCCCATGTTGCTTGATAAATAAGTATATAAAAATATATATATTAAAAAAAAAAAGAAAACTGTTATTAAGAAATGTCGTGAAACTCTTTGGGTTTGTGGTGCGCGTACGAAATCGCAGTGTGCGCGTGCGTAGTGCAATTGTTTGCGTCAAAAATTTGCTCATTTTTCAAACAAAACGCGAGCGGACGATTTTCTTCTTTCCGGAGAGAGTGTGATTTTACTCGAGTGAATGCAACGGAGAGGACTCATCTCGCGCAACACCACACCGTTTCTTATAGGGATGCTTGTGATTTTTTTAACCGGAATGACGGATGAGAATTTCAATAAAAGCACACAGCAATAATGTATATTTATTTATTTGAGTATTGCACAGTAATATATCTGATGTGACGAGTGCATGTTACTTTATCTTACAGAATATAATAATTTAAATAAGTTTAAAACCGAAATCAGATTGCGAACTTGAATGAAATGACTGCCATCTGTTAACATTTCCTGAAATCTCGATTTGTGTGGTGAACCATGTTTTACTGTTTACTAGTTTCATGGCTATGCTAGCATTGCCAACTGCATCAATGACAACTTCTCTCTCATATATGAGAGCGAAGCTGTCATTGAGGCAGTTGGCAATGATGCTAGTTAGCATATTGTAAACATTGAATTAAAAGAGATGTTTAGAGCTGTCTTCTATTCGTTTATTCTAGCATTTCAATATTCTAAATAATTTCGATCGCATTGAACTTACAGAATAAACATTTTTGTTTTATAAATGCAAGACAAACACCTATCTAAAATATATTTTCGAATACATAGGATATTCGAAAATATATTTTGAGATAGATGTTTGTCATTTTTTTGTTTTTGCCCTCAACAGATGGCGTCTCCTTTGAGATAGGTTGCAAATAACTTTTAGATATTTGTGTTGTTGTAAATTTTAAATATATTAGTACAAATTAGCTAAAATATTTAAATATAAATCTTAAAATAGACTAAAACAAATAATACGAATCATTATAAAAAGTTATGACCATAAACTTTGTGTCATGCGTGTTTTGAAAGTTGCATTCCCTGTATTGATCGTGAGCGCCCTCCTTTGTGTTGCAGTTGCCAGCGCTGCGGACAGATGGCGCTAGTAGTCGCGCATTTACAGTTTCGTCTGTGCGCAACGCCACCTGCCACGGAAAAAACAAAAAAGAACAGCATCTTGGGTAACTAACAAGGTCAACAACACCGAAACGGTGGACGTCGTCGGGGCGAACGAAAATTCCGTGTTCACTGGCTGTGCGTGTGTGCGTGCGTGCATGTGTGTCTACCCCGTGGCAGAGGCGCTCCCACGGGGGGCGGTTTCCAAGTGCGTCGCGCCGACATGTAGCCGTAGCGGGCAGGTGAGTGCGAGAACCCCCCCGACTGTATCTCTATGTGTGTGTGTGTCATATGCTATCCATACATATACATATGTATGTTCGTGTGTGTATGTGTGTGAGTGTGTTTGCGCGTCCGTCACCGGGGCGCCCCTTGGTCCGGCCACTGTCGACGACGACCACGATAACGATTTTGCTTTGCAACCTAACGCCCTACAAACAAATCACTGTATTCACCCTAAAAACAAAAACGATCATAACAATGACAGATACAAGTGTAATGTAAATAAATAAATAAATATCAAAGTGAGCGCGCAAAAAACAATAGTCACAAAAAAAGGTAGTAAAGATGACAGTTGTTGGCCATAGCAACCGGCAGTTGTTTTTATCACCGCCAACATGATTATTGTATGCAATTACTGTTTTAAATTTAAAACTTTTTGTTTAGTGTGTCATTTTATTAATGAAGCAAAATAATGTAGTGCAGATATTTATTTTTATATATTTCAAAGTGTAATCAAGATTTGCTAATCTAATTGGGAAAAAAAAATTAAATTGAAATAATAAATAACTAATTTATTTCTGAGAATATTTTCAAAAATGCATTACATATTAACCCTTTTGACCCTTTCGATGGCATTTGCCACCATAACATTTACAGGCTTTCTATTTCCTTATATTTGCTGTTAATCACTAAATTTCATTCCAATAAGGTATTTTACAAAAATGCATTACTAATTCAGATTTTTTTTTTCAGGTCTAAAAAAATGCTGCTACCAACCTAATACCAATCCCCCCAAATTATACCAATTGGTTTTAACAACAATGGCCACTGACCGGAGCCTATGTGGAGATGCTCTCCATCTACTGCATGAGGTTGAGCAGCGTGTGCCTTGTTACACAGACACCAATGGTGTGGTCGAGCACCTAGGGGAAGACACACCACCCAACAACAATGTGTGTGGGGCAGCTACCTCTGATTGCTACAGTCCGGCAGCTAGTACACCTGATGGCCACACACAGGACTCACTAGAGTCTGCAGCGAGTTCTATTTCGCAGAACAGTGCTGAAGAGGTGGCTAGTGATGTGGTGCGGTGTGGTTCAGACTATAGCAACGGTGCTATTGAGGGGAGTAATAAGAACAGCAGCAAGGGGGGTAAGGGCAAAAGGAACGCGAGTGCGGGCAGCAGGGGGCGGCCGCGGAAGGCGGCGCCATTCGCCATGTACCACAGTCAGATTAGTGGAGACAAAAACACTATTAAAATCCGGATTAAGAAGAGCAACCTGTCAACACATGTACAGGTTGGTACTACTAAGATTTTTTTAATGCAAACACAGTGACATCTGTGAATTCTATTTAATAAGATCAAATCAAAACAAACTATATACTATAAAGTTTTAATTATTATCAGCTGACGCCAAACAAGAAAAAAACGGGCCGGCGAAAAAAGCACAAGGCGGCATCTGAGTCGGACGCTTCTGACCACGAAATCGGGGGCGGCAAACGGGCTAAAGCGGCCGCATCACCGGCCATTGAACCGGTCTGCTTTGAGCCGCTGGAGCAGAGCCCGTGGGGCGAATCACTGCCCGCTCAGGTGCTCCACCAGATTTTCCAACTAGCCGCCGGCCACGACGGGGCCTTACCAATTCTTGTTAGGTGAGTAACAGTATCTATTTCACATTTATAATGGCTACTTTAGAATAAATAGTCTAGCGGTAAAACGCATGCAACAGGCCTGAGTTCAAATCTTGGCCATATGTTTGGGTAACATCCACACCTCATGGTTCTTTGGAGGGTACTTTAAATTATTGGTTTTGTTGATTATGGAGCACTTGCTATGCTACACAAGCGACGTAAAAGTTAGACAAAAGAATAACAGTAGCTATTTGGGGGATGCGTAAATCTGCCTACCTCTGTATTCACTTAACGTTCCATAGATGTATCAATAGCTATTGAATTTGTTGTTACAGCAATAATAAATACATTATGTAGGGAATGCAGTTAGTTTAGATTCTCTCTATTGGAAACACTGAATAAATAAACAAAATGTGTCATAAAAGCTTTAATCACAAGTGTTGTTCAAATTGTTTGACATTTGTTTTATCAATTTCTGTCCCAATGACGTTTTCAATTCAAAAGCTTATAGGACCTATAAATAAGTATGGGATGCTGGTCACTACAGGCGCTAGAGTTGTAGAGCTCAAAGAAAAAGAAGAATGACTACTTTGTAACGGTGTATTCACAACAATAAAATATCGTAAAAGTCGTTTTAGACAAGACAATTTCGTGAATCAAAAAATTAATTAATATATTGAACAAGAAATCATCTTGTTTACTTAATGGATTAGTATGAAATGAAACAATTTCTGGAATAATGTAGCAATCTTTAAATTTTAGATTTTCTTTATATGTATTATTATTTAACAATTCTCTGTTTCCTTTTCTCTGTAACTAGATTAATGTCTGTTGAGAAAATAAATAAATAAATAAGAGTGGTACTGTGATCATGCAGCATTGCATAAAATTTGTCCTAGAGGAATACAACGCATTTTATTTTCTATTCAATCTACAATGCAATTCAATATTTCAAACAATTTGCTGTATGATACTAGACAATTTAGATGGACTCATATCTTGAATAACTTTTGGACCAAGCAATTGTCATGTCTAAAATGAGCTTAATGGTTGGTTTATAGCATATTTTTGAGGATTTTTAATGGATACTTTTGGTATTACAACCCCTTACTGTTTTATTTATATTTTATTGTTTTACTGTTGATATTAGTCATCTGACAGTGTTCAAACCAAGTATGATATTAATAAAACTTTACATTTCTGTTTGTAGATTATGTAAAGTGTGTAAATTATGGCGCGAAGTAGCGCTCTCGCCAAACCTGTGGCGTAAGGTCGACCTGAATTGGGTGAAAGAACGCTCGCGAACTGATATCAGCCTGCACTGGCTCATCCAGAACCGACTAACGCACTGTCAGGACCTCAATTTAGGCGAGTGGAAGGTGCGCAACATCCAGCTCGCACTGGAAGCCCTCTGTGGCCACTGTCCCGAGCTCAAAGGGCTGAATTTGAGCGGCTGGAAGGGACTCAACGCGGACAACCTGAAATACATAACCACCGCGTGTGAAAAGCTGCAACGGTTGGATCTCTCTTCAATAAATGTAAATTATATAAAATGTGGTAACTTTTAAATGATATTTTATTATTGTTGTAGTCTCCTTCGGCGATAAACGCGCAACCGTTGGTGTGTCTCGGACAGACAATGAACAGTCGACTGACGCATCTGGTGCTGGCTCATAATAAAATCGCTGGGTTCACACAGATAATGGCTAGTATTGCGGTACGTTGTTTTAATCAAAAAAGTTTTTGTGTTTTTTGCAATTTGTTGCTTTTCAGGGAAATTGTCCGAATTTAGAGCTGTTGGATATTTCTAATATCCGGACGTTTGCCCACAACACGGCGCTGCTACACGTGGAGAAAATGCAGACTGGGTGTCCTAAAATACGCGTGCTGCGAATCACAAACAGTCAGATTTGGTTGGCGCCGGCGAGTATTACCGATCAGGTGAGTTTAATCTTCCAATCTTTGTTATAATTAACGTAATGCAATTTTTTCTCTATAGAGAAAGTTTAGTGCCATCTAGTGACACCATTGCAATTTACAATGCACACCCATATCATAATTGATGTGGTGTAGCTAGCTGGTGTTAAACTTTGCTCTAGAGGGGAAAGTTGCATTGATTTGTATATAACCACACAAGATTTGTGATCTTTGCTAGTTGAGCCACACTTATGAAATCTAATAAGATCGAAATATATATATGAGGCATTGAAAACAAAAAAGTAATTCAGATTTTAAATACCTTGTTTTATGTTATTATTATTATAATACTAACATAAAAATAGATTTTAAAAATTGTGTGGACTATTTTCCCTCAATGCCTCATATATAGATTGTTATTAGAGGTGAAATCATGCTTATAAATTTGTTATAATTAATTCTGAAACAACAAGTTGTTATTATTGGTTTTAATTCTATTCAAGATGGCATCTCCTGGTTTTGCCGCGTTAGAAGAACTGTCCCTCGCTGGTATTGAGGACGACAAGACTACAACAGCGCGGACCGTTGATGACGATGGTATTGAACGTATTCTAAAAAACAGCACCACGCTACGTTTACTGGATGTCCGAGGTTGTATCCGGTTAACAGACTCCGGTTTAGTGAAAGTACCTGCGTGGGATCTCGAACACTTGTTCCTTAGTGGTAAGATCTTCGTTGTACCTCCCGCCACTTTTTGATGTAATTGAAATGTTTGAACCTACAGCCTGTTTGATTACGAGAACGCAAAACTCGGGCCTGGAGCTCATCTTGCAGAAGTGGAGCCACAGTCTACTGGAGGTGGATTTAGCGTGGTCTACAGCTACCACCTCGTTAGATGCTGCAGTGCAAGCGCTTGCTGAAAAGGGACCAGAGTCGCCATTAAGGTTTGTAGGATCATCTAAATTGATTGCGCCTTCTAAACAAAGCCGATTTATAGGACAATAAACTTGTGCGGTTCTTCTGTGAGTTTGGAGCCGGTCAAGGCGCTGCTGCAGCGGTGTCCGACCCTGCATTCCATTAATCTGCAATCGTGCAGAGCGCTGCCACGTGGCATCAAACGGCTCTACACCGGCTCCGCTGTCGGTGAGCTCCGACTGTCCTTGCAGGACAAACCAAAGACTGATAAGGACGGGTCGGACGGGGAAGTTGAACAGTCCGCACAGTGAATAGCACTACTTTAACACGTGTACACAGTACATACTACTAAAACAAACGCCATTTTAAAAAAAGGGTTGATTTCAAACGCTGTACGAGTTTAGAAGTCTTCATGGGGTGACTGATATCGAATTGAAGGTAATTAATATTTCACGTTCTTTTTTTGGGTATCTCAAAAATGTATCAAAGGACGAGTTATGATCTTCAACTGTTTTAATCCCGGTTTGTGATGCCAACTTCAATAGAATCAATTGATACAAAAATATATCTAGTAACTCGCGCTCGGTAGGTCAAAGCTGCCCCTGCTGGAGGATTGAGACATTTCTGAATTAAAAATGTATTTTTTTTAGCGAATTACATATGTGATATAAGTTGGTCAATGATTGAAGTAATTCAATTTCTAATTCCGTTTCAAACTTTAAATAAAAAGATAACCAATGGCAAAATCATGCCTATAGGCGATTCAGGCCGGCAGATACTCCATCTGGTAGGAGAAAATGAACTATATGTAGTAGGGAATTTGTTTAACATTTGTTTTTTCATTATTTACATGAAAATGTACCCTAGGCTATTGCTATTTATGCCTTAAAAGTACATTAACAATTACACATTGTAGTAGAAGTAACTGACATCGTGTAATTTTGTATGCAATCAGCTGATAAACAATAACAAAGATCAGCTGTTTACCTACGAACTCAGAGAAAACCCGTTAATGTTTGAATCGCCAATAGCTGCTTTCGTTTATCGTCTTAACTGCCCCGAACGGTTCGCGCTCGAGCTACCGACGTGTACGAAATGATAAAAGAACGTACGTTTGGTCGACGGAACGACCAAGGTGAAGGAAAACTTTTGTGATGCGATAATAACTAAAACTTGGTACGCCAAAACGAGCGGATTTCATTAAAAAAAATAATCACAACTTTAAATTTAATTTCATCAATCACAATGACGTTTTCAATTTGTCTATTCAATAGCTTATGGGGCATATAGGGATGTTTGGGAAAACATGTACCACTAGCGGTGACTTGAATACTTCACTACATTGTTCCCTATCATTTTTTAAAAATTTAAATTAATAAATGAAATTGATTGAATCATAGAAAGTTATGTATAATGGTACAGCGTTTCCTTAAGTTTGAAAACCCTTGGTTGAAACAAATGTGAAACACTGTAACATAAAAACTTAAACAATGCAGAAATAGGTGTTACAAAATACACCACGATTTTGTTATATAAAACTATTACAAAGTAGTAAACATCAAATATTTATAAATCAAATTTAATCTAGTTGTATATTTTACTACAGAAAAGTGTTTGTAAACAAAATCAAAACGAAAGCTCTGTTTTATTTGTGTGCAATGAAATCAACCCTTTACCCACCAGTTACTTCCAAAACAAAATCAATATAAACACCCAAAAAAAAGTAATAATAACTCCAATTTTGTATATTCACCACATAAAAAACACTAATTTCTTAATGAGAACGTACCTGTATTCATCCAACAATATATTGTTACGATGCAAACACGCCAAAAAAAAAAATAGCGATGCAAACACAAATCGGTATTTTTTTTTAAATTTAAATTTTGTTGTAGTTCCCGAGTTGTTGTTGCGTCCTTTTTTTAATAATCTCGAATATAACACACACATACACACACACACATGTACACACAGGTTATTGTGGATAGTTTTAATAATTAAATAAGAGTATAATATATGTTTTTAACAATTTCATAGTATATAATAATATATAAATATAAAGAAGTCTATTATATAAATATATAAAAAATTGATTTTATATTTTCACAGCCTATTAATTGTGTAAATTTCTTAGAGTGTAAAGCGCGCAGCTATCAAATAATTCGATTATTTATTTATGTTTTAAATATTATATGACATGATGTTTTTTTTTTATTATTATTGTGTAATTATCAAACTATTATAATCCTGTACATATTATTATTTTTTATTAACAAACACAAAATTATTATTAATATTCTGATTGTTTTTTTTATTTTGTTTATGTGGGTCTTATATAAAGTTCCTAAATTGGTCAAATTTAGAGTTGTGATGGCATTTGTTTTGGTTGCTTTTTAGCAACAAATTTATTAATGTAATGTCATTTAAGCTAAATGTAAACTCAAAATGCCAGTGTCAATTTAGTAGGTTATTAAAATTTGACATTTTAAGGTTACATTTATAACTATATGTAGTAATAAATGTACCCTTAAAATGTCAAATTTTAATAACCTACAAAATTGACACTGGCACTTATTATTTTGTTTAACAAACCCAAAATTATTATTAATATTCTCGTTTTTTTTTTAATTATTTTGTTTATTTGTAGTTTCTAAATTATTCAAAGTTGTGGGTGGTAGATTACATTTGTTTTGGTTGTTTATTAGCAACAAATTGACGAAATGTCATTTGAGCTAAATGTAACCTCAAACTGCCATTGTCAATTTTCAAGGTTATTAAAAGTTGACATTTTGTTGGTTACGTTATAGCTAAAATGACGTCAGATTCGTCAACTTGTTAATACATGAAAACTTATAATCTCAAAATTTGAACAATTTTATTTTTGAGATTACATTTGTAGTAGTAGTTAAAATAACAACCATACATGATTTCTTTTTTTATTTTTATTATTATTGTTATTGTCACCCAATTAAATCATATTGTAATACATTGTCAACCATTTTCAAGTTACATTTAGCTAAAATTACATTTATCACTTTGTGTCACATGCCTTTTTAGTTTGGTAACAAAAGAGTTATGTTGGCATTTGTTATAGATCATGGGTCGGCAAACTTTTGAGGTGGAAGAGCTTAACAAAAAAGTAATTTTCTTTTGAATGCTATAATTACTACACATATATTAATTTGACTTCAATTTTTCTGAAGAAACACACAAAGTATCTAAGGAGATACATACAGCTGCTAGTTGCCGACCCCTGTTACAGGTGATACGATTTTAGTAAATTTGATTATTAGAAACTCCACTTTGTTATGCAACCAAATTGTTTGTTTTATAGCAAAATTGTATTGCCATTTATTTTGCAACAAAATTGTATTATCTTTTGTTTTGAAACAAAATTATAATGCCTTTTGTTTTGCAACAAAATTGTATTGTCATTTGTTTAGAAACAATATTGTATTGTTATGTGTTTTGTAACAAAATTGTAGTCATTTGTTTAGCAACAAAATCGTATCATTTGTTTTACAACAAAAATTTATTGTCATGTGTTTTGCAACAAAATTGTAATGTCATTTATATAGCAACAAAATCGTATCATTTGTTTTATAACAAAATTGTATTGTCATTTGTTTTGAAACAAATTTATAATGTCTTTTGTTTTGCAACAAAATTGTATTGTCATGTGTTTTGCAACAAAATTGTAATGTCATTTGTTTAGCAACAAAATGGTATCATTTGTTTTACAACAAAATTGTATTGTCATTTGCTTTGAAACAAAATTGTATTGTTATTTGTTTCACAAATTTGTATAACACAATTTTATAGCATGACAAATCTCATCCACATATTTATAATACGAATTTGTTGATATAAGCCTACTCAAAAATCAAAACAAATAATTAGATACAATAATAATTTTGAGTTTGAAGCGCAAACTATATGTTTGTTTTGTAAAGTAATGTTTTTTGTTGTTTGTAGCAAAATGAGTTGTTGGATAAGTTACAGATAATAATAAATAAGTGTACAGTGACGAAATGGCCTTAATGTGCAAATCAGAGAACTACAGTATCATGTACAAATCGATTAAAAGTTAGTTTTAATAATTAAAAAATATATTGAAAAATATTAATAAACTGCTTCACCAAGTAGAGTTGTGATTTTGTCTAGAGCAATCAACAAAAAAAAAACATTGATAAAGCAATTTGTATATAAAATATATGTTCATTTTTGAATTAACAGAGATCGAGTTTTATTTATGTGTTTATGTGTTATAAATAGTTTTTTTTTTAATTAATCCAGATTAATAATTGTTTACAAATAGCTGGAACCTTAAACTTTATGGCTTTATATGCGAATAAAGTGAATAAAGACCTGCACAGTCCCCAAAAAGGGCCACTATTTCTCATACGACTTTTAAATATCCCACTGTATCAATTTATTAATTAATGTGTGTCCTGAAACTACTTTTGTTCCAAAACTGCTAGCATTAATTGATATAAGGATATTAAAATCTTGTACTAGTTCATTATTTCAATTTACTAGCAGCATTGATTGCAAGCAGCTTTTCTTTATCATTCGTGAACTGTTTCAGGCTGCTCTAAGCAAGCTAATACCAGCCCATAACAGCTTCTGGACGATAAACAAAACCGATTGTAGTTTTCTATTTAATCAATGCTGCTAGTAAATTAAAATAATCAACTAGTACAGGATTTAAATAGCCAAAATCTGATTTATGTATATGACTGTTTCTATTATAGTTTCTTAGTTATTTATAGTTAGTAATATTTTATGATTACAAATTCGCTGAGAGCGCCAAAATATTTTAAATTGAGACAAAGCGGTACTGTTTTTAGTTATACCTAGTTCCACGTAAGCGCTAGTATCGTCAAAAACATACATTTATCTATGGTTGACGGAATACGATACTAGCGCCAAGTTGCTTGAACTACAAGTTTCACGAATCTGCTGTTAGATGGCGCTGATAACATTCAAATATTTACTTTATTTCTTCTGGACTTGCTATATGCCAGCCTGACATACATAGGTTTAACCGTTGATTGAATTATTTATTTCAATTAACAGATCAAAAATTAATATCAAAACAGTTTGAGATCCACTGACATTTAGTTGTATACAAACATAACCTACAAATATTTACAATTATAACATTTATTCATTTCAGGTAACCCACAGCTGTTATTTACTTAACAGTCATAATGACTGACCCATGTCTGGAGCAAAACTTGAAAGGCCATAAGAAACCTGTAACAGGCCTAAAATACCATAATAATCAATTAGTTTCATGTAGCGAGGACAACTCACTGATGATATGGAATCTCTCCACAAAGGATGTGCGCTGCTACAAGTTCTCGGGACACACAGATGCAGTCACTGATATTGATTGGGGACCTAAAGGGAGACTTATTGCATCTAGTTCATGTGATAAAACAGTCAGACTGTGGGTGCCTTCAGTGAGGGGTGGAAGTGCTGTTATAAAAGCACATACTAGTGCAGTGAGAAGTGTACAATTCTCTGAAAACAACCAACAGGTAAATGCTCAAGGAACTATTTTATACACAATAATTTGTTGTTCAAGTAGTTTATTGAGCATTAATACTACCTAATGGTAGTTGATATTTGTATATGCATTATAATTAGCACCACCCACAAAAATGAATAATAACATAATTGATGCAAAATATACCGTATTCTGCATCAATTATGTTATTATTCAACCATTATTCCAGTTGTTTTTTGAACTTTGCTTTTACATCAGTAACTGCATTAATGAGTTTTTATTCAGTTTTGTGATTGGCAAGTAGAAGAAAAACTTGGATTCAACTAAACACTTTATTTATTAACAAACTTACTTAAAATACAAATTCTCAATTGTCTAATTGTTATTTTATTAGTTAATAACAGGATCTAATGACAAATCAGTCAAACTATGGGATGTCCCCAGACGAAAATTCCTGCTGTCATTTCCAGGTCATACCAACTGGGTTTACTGCACACGCTTCATACCGCTTGGTAATTTGATAGTGTCATGCGCGGACGACAAAACAATACGGGTTTGGGACTCTTTAAGCAGACAATGTGTGCACAATCTGGCAACACCGAAAGGTATAAACCTTGCTGTACTAAATTAAGGATTAGTAACTGTTATACATTTTGAACATTTTGAAATTTATAGTTTATACATTTTGAAGGTAGTGCCACCAAAATAGCACCACACGAAAATGGTTATTCATTTGCGGCTGCCACCGTTAATGGTTCCGTTCGTATTTATGATATTCGCTCGAGAAAGCTGTTGCAACATTATATTTTGCATGACAGAGTAACGGATGTGACTTGGCATCCTGAAGGGCGCCATTTGATGACAGCTGGAGCAGATGGGACAATGCGGATAGTGGATGTAATGGAAGGAAGGCCATTGTATACTTTAAATGGGTGTAGTGGCGGAATATCCACAATCGCCTTTTCTAAGGATGGGGAGCAGTTTGCAAGTGCAGGCACAGACAAATCTATTATGGTAATATTGTAAATGACAAATGTCAATTAATTATATTTCTTTTGTTTTATAGATTTGGAAGACAAATTTTGTGGAGAGTTATGAGCATACATCGACAACAACTTCTTTAAAACAGAGTTCGATCAGGAGTGCTGTATGAAAACTTTCTATTTATTATTTATTTAAACTTAAAAGGAAACTTATACAAAACGTTTTTTACATAACATATCTTTCTGTCTCTTTTTATTTCATCCCAATGAAATGGTGGTTATCATCAATTGTTAATGGCATGCTCAGTAAACAGTATAATTATTATGTTATATCACTTATAATTATAAGTGGAAACTATAACCTACAATTCCCGTGGTACCGTGGTAAGATAAACGAAAATACCTTACAATTTTAACCTCACTTAATTTACACTGTGTGAACACGGCTTTTCGCTCTATCGAAGTTTTGATGTATCATACTAGCTGTCAAATTGGTAGTTCCAAAATGGCGTTGGTTGTATGCGCGTGAGCTGCTGTTAAATTGTGTTTAAATAATTAAAGCTCCTCGTTTTGTGTGGAAATGGGTTCTTCCAGACATCGGGACCGCAGCAGGGATCGAGATCGTGATCGCGATCGCAGGGACAAGGATAGGGATCGCGATCGAGACCGCGGCGACCGCAGGGAGAAGCGTCGCAGTAGGGACAGGGATCGTGATCGCGAAAGGGACCGGGACAATAATAGGGATAGAGATAGGGGCCGGGATCGGCATAGGGAGCGTGATCGCGAACGCGAGTCTGAGCGGCGTGAAAGGACTGAGAGGCGAAGTAGCAGAAGCAACAGTAATGGTCGCAATAGAAGTAAGGAGAAGACGCCGGAACCTGATGGTGAGAAGTTGTTGGCGGAGACTTTGGCTACGATTGCGGCGACTAGGAATTTTGCATCGTTGGTGACACAGAAGAGTGAGGAGGCACAGAATGCATTCGGTATGATAATTGTTATTATTATTTAGATTTCCAATCTCAAACTTCAGCATGGGATTTGCCTGACTAAATGTATGTTTGAAATAAAGTTGAACTTTGCTCTGATCACTATAATCCATAAAATCAAACTTATGTTCACTTCTATAACACATTAAAACAAATATGAATCAAAGTTTCTGCTATATAGTTGTGTTTTAAAACAAAAAAAGTGAGCATAGTAGAGCAAATTTGTAGATTAATGTATCCAACCAATGAAGTACAATCATTCTATGCTGTTGGCTTGGACTAAGTGCCAGTCTAATCTTGAAGCTGATTAGTACATCTAAATGTAGATTGATCATGTTGCCAACAATTAACTTTTGGATATGACTGGTGCCCAGAGGTCTTTAAACTGACTGGCAGATATCAAAATGGAAGATTGTATGGGTTTCTAAAAGGCCCCTTATATGGTCAGTGTAATAATGTCGTGCTTATATTCACCAATGTTCCATAAACTTTATAGGTCCCATAAGCTATTGAATGGACAAATTGAAAACATCATTGTGACAGAAATTGCCAAAACAAATGTCAAACATCTTGAATAGCACATGTGATTGCAGCTTTGATGATGATACCTTTTGTTTGTAATTATTCAGTGTTTCCAATAGAGAGAATCTAAAATAACTACATTCCCTAGATAATGTATTTATTATTGCTATATCAATGAATGCTGAAGCAGAAATTAATATTTGGGAATACTTGGGCAGGGGACTATTTGGGTTATGGTGCCTGCACACAGTGTGAGGTCATAACATCGTGCTTAACCCTTTCAGTCGGGAATTTTTAAATTGGAAAATTATTCAAATACATCAAAATTCAAATGTTTCTAAAACTGTGCATGGATTTTCTTTAAAATACCTTGTTTGAATGAAATCTAGTGATTAAAAGCAAACATATGGATAGGCACAGTAAGTGGCCTGTAAATGTTATGGTGGCAAAGCCACCAGCAGGGCTGTAAGGATTAATAAACATTTAATGTTTTTAATTAAAGTGTAGTGAACAAAAATGAATCAATAAATGATTAGTTTAATTATATTGTAAAGGTAGCATATCAATGCTGTAAAACAGTGATATCAAAAACAATTAATGCTTTAAAAAATTTAATGTAATAAATGTTTTACAACAATTGTTACAGATTTGGAGGATGCCAGAATGAAACGTAGACGTTCACGATGGGGAGGCAGTGAGCATGAGAAAATCTTCATCCCAGGCATGCCAACAATCCTCCCAAGCAACCTCAATAAGGACCAGGAGGCTGCATACTTACGTAAGTACCAAAAAAAATTGCATTATCTTTCAACATAACATTTTACATTTAAGTTGTATTTATTTCTGTGTATGATTAATAAGTAAACTGGTAAGTAGTACCCTCACTAGTGTAAGTATTTGTAGCAAAATTCATTAAATGGTTACACTTATAATTGTAATAATGTTTTTTTTATAGTACTTTATATATTGTCATATTTTAACAAGATGATTTCTAACTGTTGGGCTTTTGCCCTTCTCTAACCCGCTTCATTACAGTTCAGCTGCAGATTGAGGAAGTGAGCAGGAAGCTGCGGTCGGGTGATCTGGGAATTGCGCCGAATCCGGAAGAAAGGTACTACCCTACTACTCAGCACCAAGCTTCACAACAGCAGTGTGTGGCAGCAACAGTGGTTTGGAAACGACAAAAATATACAAAACAAAAATACAGTTTATATTTAACATTTTTAATTTTATTGATAGTGTGGTTACAATCATAGGCAAAATTTATTTCAATTTATTTATAATAATTTCTTGCAAGCATGCAGTTTGGTTTGAGAGAAAACTAATTGTAGAGCTGAAAATTCTTTACAATTTTTCAATTTAAATGAATGATATTTATTTTGAAAACATTTGATAGCTCATATTCACTTTTTTCAATTCATGTAATCCTGATTATTGAGGTTTTACTGTCCATATAAAATAATTACAAAAGGCTTAACTATCTCGTTATTTTGTTCATCTGTAGCATTTGAATTTCTGTCCAACATTCAATCTCAAAATCACTAAGTATGAAATATTGTATTCAATATCAGTTTTTTTTTAAATATTTATTGTTTAAAAATAAAATGACCGATGATTGTAGCTACTTAAAATATGCTCATATTAACACTACAAATGTGAATATATTAAATGAGAGGCTTTTGTGCATGAACTATACGAAAGTAATAAATATATTTCATGCACAACTGATTAGATTGTCAATCATATACAATATTAATTAATAATAATCTATTATTCCATTTTAGCAAACTTCATAATATTTATATAATACTTAACTGACTAATTCTCTTGCAGCCAAATTAATCAGTTCTGTTGTAGGGAACCTCAAAAAAAGCAAACTTAATCAAATATTTTTTTCTCTCTGTCTAGGTTCACAATTAATCTTATTTTCTTTTTTTGCTCACAGAGACAGATTTATATAAAATATTCGCGATTAATAATTCACAGACATGCAACTGTTACAGCTGCTTGAGCTCAGGGCTCATGCAGCGTGCGCTACAAGATTTTAACGCTGTTTGTTTTTATATGTCTAACAGGTCACCCTCGCCGGAGCCCATTTACAGCAGCGACGGCAAGAGGTTGAACACGAGGGAGTTTAGAACGCGACGCAGGTTGGAGGAGGACAGACACAATTTGGTGTTGAAGATGCAGAGTATTAATCCGGACTTTAAACCTCCAGTAGATTACAAGTAAGTCAAAATTTGATTGTTACAAAAATTCCAATCATAATCATACCACTAATTATCTATAGCAGGGGTGACCAGCTTTTGTGTACATAAGATTTTATCTTAAAGTCTTTCGTGATTGACTTGTTTTCATTAATTCTCTATTTATTAAGTAGTCTTTTAATCGGTTTCTAATTAAATACATTGTAAGTGATCAACCTACATTGGCTTCATGATTGATTTGATGTGCACCCCTGATCTAAGGTCTGTGAGAAATTATATGTAAAAGTCCATAATAAATACCCTAGTTAAAAGCATATTTTAATTGCCATACTAAGTCAAATTATTGCAATAATAATTATTGAAATGTTTGTCTATTTGGATTCAAAAAAATTTGTTTAATTAAATTATTGATTTTTATTTTTTTCAGACCACCTGTTATTCGTGTCAGTGATAAGGTGATGATACCACAAGAAGAACATCCTGAAATTAATTTCGTTGGGCTTCTTATTGGACCAAGAGGCAACACTTTGAAAAGTAAGTTATTCCTTTAAATCCTCTATAATTTTTATAAGGCACCTTACAAAATGGTTTTTCTAAAATATTGACAGTATTACTGATCATGTAAGGTTTAGTAATGATGGAATGAAGAGAATACTGATTTTTATCTGGATTATTGATTGGTTGATAAATATTGTAGGATTGAAGCAAATACTGACAGTACTTGGAATGACTGTGTAAAGGTCGTTTTAGACAAGACAATTTCTTAGCTCAAAAGTTGTTCAAGAAATGAATTCATATATCCTCCTCCCATACAATTTGTCCTTGACAAATAGAACGCGTTATATTTTTCCATTCGATCTACCATCCAATTCAATATTTCAAATAATTTGCTGTATGATACGAGACAATTTAGATTGTCTCGCATCTGGGCTAACTTTTGAGTCAAGAAATTGTCTTGTCTAAAACGACCTTAAGGTGCAACAAATTTCTAATTTTTCTATATTCTTTTATTATAGCAATGGAAAAAGAAACCGGTGCAAAAATCATAATTCGGGGAAAAGGCAGTGTTAAAGAAGGTAAAGTTGGTCGCAAAGATGGTCAGCCATTACCAGGAGAGGACGAGCCTCTGCATGCCTATATCACGGCCACAAATCCAGAACATGTCAAAAAGGCAGTTGAGAGGGTAAAAATCTGGCGCAATAAAAATTAAATTGCATTAAGAAAATATTATAATTTTACAGATTAAAGAGGTAATTCGGCAAGGCGTTGAAGTCCCTGAAAACCAAAATGATTTGAGACGAATGCAACTACGCGAACTGGCCCAGCTGAACGGGACTTTAAGGGAGAACGACGGAATGAGGTGTAATAATTGTGGAGCCACAGATCACAAATCATGGCTGGTAAGACTTCATTACTTCTTAATATTTAATAGCTCAAAGATGGGATCATATACTTATCTTATGGTTCAAATTGTGAATTGATATAATACATTTTTATAACTTTCTTGTTAGCTCCAAAACTAATCTTGGTAACTTTGTTTCCAGTGTCCAGACAAACCGAATGTCACCAACAACATAGTGTGTTCAAGTTGTGGCGCCGCTGGCCACATTGCGCGTGATTGTCGCCAAAAACGTCCTGGTTTAGGTGGTCCTCAAGCAGCAGGCGATAAGGCGAAAATTGATGAAGAGTATTTGTCTCTCATGGCTGAATTGGGTGAAGGCCCTCCAGCTGATTTTATACGAGGCAATAATAGCAATGGAGGTGGACACTCTGGTCCCAGAAAGAATACAATCAACATGTTTGATCCTCAAAGTGCGCCCAGATCATTAATGGCACCTCCTTCTATGATGCAGCCTATGCCAGGTAAATTTAAAAAAAAAACTATTTTAATGTTTAAATATATTACACATAAATCTACTGTAGTGATGTCCATTTAGATAGGGGGCCAATTACCATGACCAAACATTACTATAATATAAAAATGAATACATAGTTTTCAAATCGACAGACCTGTTATTTATAACTTTTGTGCTGTCAGTGCATGTTGTGGCAAATATTTACAGTTTTGTTCATCAAATGAGGACACAATCTAAAGTCTATTATTTATTATATTAGAAGTTGCATAGTTAGAAGAAGAAACAGCTCATACAATGTTACGTTTGTTAATTTTTTAGAGCAAAATAGTCACACGGGCTCAGAGGAGATAGTTGATTCTCTACACCGTAGGGTGACGAGAATTTCGCCTAGTATTTATTATAAATATATAACTTATCCGTTTTAGGTATGCCCCCTCCTTGGTCCGGCGCTAATATGTCGTGGCAACCAGGACCGCCAGGTATAATGCCTCCGCCGCCGCCGCCAGGCGCATCTAGTCCCCCACAAATGATGCCATGGATGTCAGCCAGCACACAACCCCCGCCACCCGGCGCCGGTGGGAATGGCGGCAACGTGATGTCTCCCAACAGCATTGCGGCGTGGCAAAGCGCGGCCTTTCCGTGGCCTCCTGGTACGTGTCCACCGCCGCCACCACCCGGCATAGACATGACTAGTTTACTAACAGCGCCGCCGCCGCCACCACCAGCATCTTCCTAATCATATTCGAATAATTTCCACATTTAATTCTAATAGCAAATATTTAGTATTTATAATTTACAATATTTCTAACACTATAAGTAAATATATTTGTTATTAGTGGAACATGGTTGTTAATTTGCAATTTTAAATAAACAAATTAAATTATATCTATAGGATTATATACAGAAAATAGCTACAAGTACGCTTTTGCTTATCAAGATTCAAAATAGACGTTTTCAAAACGATCGCTATGATATATTCGTTTGCACGTTGTTTAGCACCTAAATGGAAGTTCATTTCATTGTTCAAGCTATAAATATTCAGTGGGGCATCTTGCGTTATTGAATGCTTCCCTATTTGTCTCTAATATAATCCTAGCATTATCTAGTTGCCTTTGTCTTATTTGAACTAAGAAGAAAATGTTGTCACCGATTTTCAACCATAAGCAGAATTATCATGCATATAATATACATTGAATTTTTTTTTAAATTTTATTTTGCTTAAAAAAATATTCAAATGTTGCGAATGTGCACAACATGTAATATATTCTCGTAGTTCGAATATAGATGATAGTGTAGTTCAAATGATAAAGTAGGCGGATGCAATTTTATGTATATATTCACACCGGATAAATATTGTTGTATATCTTCACATTATTACAGTAGGTCAAATGAATCAATAGTAGTAGTTCAAATGACTAAGTGGGCAGATACAATTTTATGTATATATTCACCCGGGATACATCCAGCTGTATATCTTTACATTGTTGCAATAATTCAAATGTATAATCGCTATAAACTACTAATAATGAACCGATTCAAACTACTGAAATAATATACAGGTATACGACATGCATCTAACGTTATGTTAAATGTACGATGCCATACATCCAGCGTCTTCAATATAAGTTTTTATGCAGCCGCATGCATACAACGTCTAGTTATCCAACAAAATGCACAGAAATTAGATAGCGGAAAGCATCAAATCCATTTTCCGGGCTTGATATATGTACAATGTAATTTTATATTTTGTAATATCTTAAATTACAGCTCGAGAACCTTATATCTGATCCACAGCATTCCTGCAATTCCTCACATCCAGTCCCGTTTTGTCAGTAAACTTAAACATTGTCTTTCCTGTGTTTTAAGATAGGGCGAGCAATGATTTAGGTATATTGAAAGAGGGAATTCTGCAATAGCAGAAAATTGTTTTAAAATATATTTTATCGCCCATTTTCAACCAGATTTGACGATTTTTCAAAATTTCGACAGAGAATTTCTTCATCCATGTACCTTATGGTTGGTAAGATGCTCAGAAATCTTCAATTTTCGACCAAAACGCGTGAAATTCTAGGAATTTTTACCTCATATTCCAACGTTTTGACGCTCTGCGGAGACTTTACACGTATTTTCAACCAGATTTGACGATTTTTTTAAATTTCATGATCCATGTTTTTGAAAAAAAGAGAGAAATTGAAAATGTTGTAAATATTTCACCCGAGATGCGAAAGTGTTGGCGAATTTCACGCAAATCGGTCCAAAATTTAAGGATTTTTAAGATTTATGGTAAGAAGGGGGGAGTAGGGTGACCATAAATCTTAAATTTTTCTTAAATTTGGCCGAAATTCCGTGAAATCTCGACCAGAAAGTGAAAATATTGTAAATATTTCAACCCGAGATGCAAAAGTGTTAGCGAATTTCACGAAAAACGGTCCAAAATTTAAGGATTCTTAAGATTTATGGTAAGAAGGGGGGAGTAGGGTGACCATAAACCTTAAATTTTTCTTAAATTTGGCCGAAATTCCGTGAAATTTCGACCAGAAAGTAAAAATGTTCTTCAATTTTCCACCAAAAAGCGTGAAATTCTTGAGATTTTTGCCTCATATTCCAACGTTTTGACGTTCTGCGGAGACTTTACACGTATTTTCAACCAGATTTGACGATTTTTCAAAATTTCGACACAGAAAATCTTCATCCATGTACCTATACCTTATGGTTGTAAGGTGCTCAGAAATCTTCAATTTTCCATCAAAAAGCGTGAAATTCTTGAGATTTTTACCTCATATTCCAACGTTTTGACGTTCTGCGGAGACTTTACACGTATTTTCAACCAGATTTGACGATTTTTCAAAATTTCGACACAGAAAATCTTCATCCATGTACCTATACCTTATGGTTGTAAGGTGCTCAGAAATCTTCAATTTTCCATCAAAAAGAGTGAAATTCTTGGGATTTTTACTTCATATTCCAACGTTTTGACGTTCTGCGGAGACTTTACACGTATTTTCAACCAGATTTGACGATTTTTCAAAATTTCGACACAGAAAATCTTCATCCATGTACCTATACCTTATGGTTGTAAGGTGCTCAGAAATCTTCAATTTTCCATCAAAAAGCGTGAAATTCTTGAGATTTTTACCTCATATTCCAACGTTTTGACGTTCTGCGGAGACTTTACACGTATTTTCAACCAGATTTGACGATTTTTCAAAATTTCGACACAGAAAATCTTCATCCATGTACCTATACCTTATGGTTGTAAGGTGCTCAGAAATCTTCAATTTTCCATCAAAAAGCGTGAAATTCTTGAGATTTTTACCTCATATTCCAACGTTTTGACGTTCTGCGGAGACTTTACACGTATTTTCAACCAGATTTGACGATTTTTCAAAATTTCGACACAGAAAATCTTCATCCATGTACCTATACCTTATGGTTGTAAGGTGCTCAGAAATCTTCAATTTTCCATCAAAAAGCGTGAAATTCTTGAGATTTTTACCTCATATTCCAACGTTTTGACGTTCTGCGGAGACTTTACACGTATTTTCAACCAGATTTGACGATTTTTCAAAATTTCGACACAGAAAATCTTCATCCATGTACCTATACCTTATGGTTGTAAGGTGCTCAGAAATCTTCAATTTTCCATCAAAAAGCGTGAAATTCTTGAGATTTTTACCTCATATTCCAACGTTTTGACGTTCTGCGGAGACTTTACACGTATTTTCAACCAGATTTGACGATTTTTCAAAATTTCGACACAGAAAATCTTCATCCATGTACCTATACCTTATGGTTGTAAGGTGCTCAGAAATCTTCAATTTTCCATCAAAAAGAGTGAAATTCTTGGGATTTTTACTTCATATTCCAACGTTTTGACGTTCTGCGGAGACTTTACACGTATTTTCAACCAGATTTGACGATTTTTCAAAATTTCGACACAGAAAATCTTCATCCATGTACCTATACCTTATGGTTGTAAGGTGCTCAGAAATCTTCAATTTTCCATCAAAAAGCGTGAAATTCTTGAGATTTTTACCTCATATTCCAACGTTTTGACGTTCTGCGGAGACTTTACACGTATTTTCAACCAGATTTGACGATTTTTCAAAATTTCGACACAGAAAATCTTCATCCATGTACCTATACCTTATGGTTGTAAGGTGCTCAGAAATCTTCAATTTTCCATCAAAAAGCGTGAAATTCTTGGGATTTTTACCTCATATTCCAACGTTTTGACGTTCTGCGGAGACTTTACACGTATTTTCAACCAGATTTGACGATTTTTCAAAATTTCGACACAGAAAATCTTCATCCATGTACCTATACCTTATGGTTGTAAGGTGCTCAGAAATCTTCAATTTTCCATCAAAAAGCGTGAAATTCTTGAGATTTTTACCTCATATTCCAACGTTTTGACGTTCTGCGGAGACTTTACACGTATTTTCAACCAGATTTGACGATTTTTCAAAATTTCGACACAGAAAATCTTCATCCATGTACCTATACCTTATGGTTGTAAGGTGCTCAGAAATCTTCAATTTTCCATCAAAAAGCGTGAAATTCTTGAGATTTTTACCTCATATTCCAACGTTTTGACGTTCTGCGGAGACTTTACACGTATTTTCAACCAGATTTGACGATTTTTCAAAATTTCGACACAGAAAATCTTCATCCATGTACCTATACCTTATGGTTGTAAGGTGCTCAGAAATCTTCAATTTTCCATCAAAAAGAGTGAAATTCTTGGGATTTTTACTTCATATTCCAACGTTTTGACGTTCTGCGGAGACTTTACACGTATTTTCAACCAGATTTGACGATTTTTCAAAATTTCGACACAGAAAATCTTCATCCATGTACCTATACCTTATGGTTGTAAGGTGCTCAGAAATCTTCAATTTTCCATCAAAAAGCGTGAAATTCTTGAGATTTTTACCTCATATTCCAACGTTTTGACGTTCTGCGGAGACTTTACACGTATTTTCAACCAGATTTGACGATTTTTCAAAATTTCGACACAGAAAATCTTCATCCATGTACCTATACCTTATGGTTGTAAGGTGCTCAGAAATCTTCAATTTTCCATCAAAAAGCGTGAAATTCTTGAGATTTTTACCTCATATTCCAACGTTTTGACGTTCTGCGGAGACTTTACACGTATTTTCAACCAGATTTGACGATTTTTCAAAATTTCGACACAGAAAATCTTCATCCATGTACCTATACCTTATGGTTGTAAGGTGCTCAGAAATCTTCAATTTTCCATCAAAAAGCGTGAAATTCTTGAGATTTTTACCTCATATTCCAACGTTTTGACGTTCTGCGGAGACTTTACACGTATTTTCAACCAGATTTGACGATTTTTCAAAATTTCGACACAGAAAATCTTCATCCATGTACCTATACCTTATGGTTGTAAGGTGCTCAGAAATCTTCAATTTTCCATCAAAAAGCGTGAAATTCTTGGGATTTTTACCTCATATTCCAACGTTTTGACGTTCTGCGGAGACTTTACACGTATTTTCAACCAGATTTGACGATTTTTCAAAATTTCGACACAGAAAATCTTCATCCATGTACCTATACCTTATGGTTGTAAGGTGCTCAGAAATCTTCAATTTTCCATCAAAAAGCGTGAAATTCTTGAGATTTTTACCTCATATTCCAACGTTTTGACGTTCTGCGGAGACTTTACACGTATTTTCAACCAGATTTGACGATTTTTCAAAATTTCGACACAGAAAATCTTCATCCATGTACCTATACCTTATGGTTGTAAGGTGCTCAGAAATCTTCAATTTTCCATCAAAAAGCGTGAAATTCTTGAGATTTTTACCTCATATTCCAACGTTTTGACGTTCTGCGGAGACTTTACACGTATTTTCAACCAGATTTGACGATTTTTCAAAATTTCGACACAGAAAATCTTCATCCATGTACCTATACCTTATGGTTGTAAGGTGCTCAGAAATCTTCAATTTTCCATCAAAAAGAGTGAAATTCTTGGGATTTTTACTTCATATTCCAACGTTTTGACGTTCTGCGGAGACTTTACACGTATTTTCAACCAGATTTGACGATTTTTCAAAATTTCGACACAGAAAATCTTCATCCATGTACCTATACCTTATGGTTGTAAGGTGCTCAGAAATCTTCAATTTTCCATCAAAAAGCGTGAAATTCTTGAGATTTTTACCTCATATTCCAACGTTTTGACGTTCTGCGGAGACTTTACACGTATTTTCAACCAGATTTGACGATTTTTCAAAATTTCGACACAGAAAATCTTCATCCATGTACCTATACCTTATGGTTGTAAGGTGCTCAGAAATCTTCAATTTTCCATCAAAAAGAGTGAAATTCTTGGGATTTTTACTTCATATTCCAACGTTTTGACGTTCTGCGGAGACTTTACACGTATTTTCAACCAGATTTGACGATTTTTCAAAATTTCGACACAGAAAATCTTCATCCATGTACCTATACCTTATGGTTGTAAGGTGCTCAGAAATCTTCAATTTTCCATCAAAAAGCGTGAAATTCTTGAGATTTTTACCTCATATTCCAACGTTTTGACGTTCTGCGGAGACTTTACACGTATTTTCAACCAGATTTGACGATTTTTCAAAATTTCGACACAGAAAATCTTCATCCATGTACCTATACCTTATGGTTGTAAGGTGCTCAGAAATCTTCAATTTTCCATCAAAAAGAGTGAAATTCTTGGGATTTTTACTTCATATTCCAACGTTTTGACGTTCTGCGGAGACTTTACACGTATTTTCAACCAGATTTGACGATTTTTCAAAATTTCGACACAGAAAATCTTCATCCATGTACCTATACCTTATGGTTGTAAGGTGCTCAGAAATCTTCAATTTTCCATCAAAAAGCGTGAAATTCTTGAGATTTTTACCTCATATTCCAACGTTTTGACGTTCTGCGGAGACTTTACACGTATTTTCAACCAGATTTGACGATTTTTCAAAATTTCGACACAGAAAATCTTCATCCATGTACCTATACCTTATGGTTGTAAGGTGCTCAGAAATCTTCAATTTTCCATCAAAAAGAGTGAAATTCTTGGGATTTTTACTTCATATTCCAACGTTTTGACGTTCTGCGGAGACTTTACACGTATTTTCAACCAGATTTGACGATTTTTCAAAATTTCGACACAGAAAATCTTCATCCATGTACCTATACCTTATGGTTGTAAGGTGCTCAGAAATCTTCAATTTTCCATCAAAAAGCGTGAAATTCTTGAGATTTTTACCTCATATTCCAACGTTTTGACGTTCTGCGGAGACTTTACACGTATTTTCAACCAGATTTGACGATTTTTCAAAATTTCGACACAGAAAATCTTCATCCATGTACCTATACCTTATGGTTGTAAGGTGCTCAGAAATCTTCAATTTTCCATCAAAAAGAGTGAAATTCTTGGGATTTTTACTTCATATTCCAACGTTTTGACGTTCTGCGGAGACTTTACACGTATTTTCAACCAGATTTGACGATTTTTCAAAATTTCGACACAGAAAATCTTCATCCATGTACCTATACCTTATGGTTGTAAGGTGCTCAGAAATCTTCAATTTTCCATCAAAAAGCGTGAAATTCTTGAGATTTTTACCTCATATTCCAACGTTTTGACGTTCTGCGGAGACTTTACACGTATTTTCAACCAGATTTGACGATTTTTCAAAATTTCGACACAGAAAATCTTCATCCATGTACCTATACCTTATGGTTGTAAGGTGCTCAGAAATCTTCAATTTTCCATCAAAAAGAGTGAAATTCTTGGGATTTTTACTTCATATTCCAACGTTTTGACGTTCTGCGGAGACTTTACACGTATTTTCAACCAGATTTGACGATTTTTCAAAATTTCGACACAGAAAATCTTCATCCATGTACCTATACCTTATGGTTGTAAGGTGCTCAGAAATCTTCAATTTTCCATCAAAAAGCGTGAAATTCTTGAGATTTTTACCTCATATTCCAACGTTTTGACGTTCTGCGGAGACTTTACACGTATTTTCAACCAGATTTGACGATTTTTCAAAATTTCGACACAGAAAATCTTCATCCATGTACCTATACCTTATGGTTGTAAGGTGCTCAGAAATCTTCAATTTTCCATCAAAAAGAGTGAAATTCTTGGGATTTTTACTTCATATTCCAACGTTTTGACGTTCTGCGGAGACTTTACACGTATTTTCAACCAGATTTGACGATTTTTCAAAATTTCGACACAGAAAATCTTCATCCATGTACCTATACCTTATGGTTGTAAGGTGCTCAGAAATCTTCAATTTTCCATCAAAAAGAGTGAAATTCTTGGGATTTTTACTTCATATTCCAACGTTTTGACGTTCTGCGGAGACTTTACACGTATTTTCAACCAGATTTGACGATTTTTCAAAATTTCGACACAGAAAATCTTCATCCATGTACCTATACCTTATGGTTGTAAGGTGCTCAGAAATCTTCAATTTTCCATCAAAAAGCGTGAAATTCTTGAGATTTTTACCTCATATTCCAACGTTTTGACGTTCTGCGGAGACTTTACACGTATTTTCAACCAGATTTGACGATTTTTCAAAATTTCGACACAGAAAATCTTCATCCATGTACCTATACCTTATGGTTGTAAGGTGCTCAGAAATCTTCAATTTTCCATCAAAAAGCGTGAAATTCTTGAGATTTTTACCTCATATTCCAACGTTTTGACGTTCTGCGGAGACTTTACACGTATTTTCAACCAGATTTGACGATTTTTCAAAATTTCGACACAGAAAATCTTCATCCATGTACCTATACCTTATGGTTGTAAGGTGCTCAGAAATCTTCAATTTTCCATCAAAAAGAGTGAAATTCTTGGGATTTTTACTTCATATTCCAACGTTTTGACGTTCTGCGGAGACTTTACACGTATTTTCAACCAGATTTGACGATTTTTCAAAATTTCGACACAGAAAATCTTCATCCATGTACCTATACCTTATGGTTGTAAGGTGCTCAGAAATCTTCAATTTTCCATCAAAAAGCGTGAAATTCTTGAGATTTTTACCTCATATTCCAACGTTTTGACGTTCTGCGGAGACTTTACACGTATTTTCAACCAGATTTGACGATTTTTCAAAATTTCGACACAGAAAATCTTCATCCATGTACCTATACCTTATGGTTGTAAGGTGCTCAGAAATCTTCAATTTTCCATCAAAAAGAGTGAAATTCTTGGGATTTTTACTTCATATTCCAACGTTTTGACGTTCTGCGGAGACTTTACACGTATTTTCAACCAGATTTGACGATTTTTCAAAATTTCGACACAGAAAATCTTCATCCATGTACCTATACCTTATGGTTGTAAGGTGCTCAGAAATCTTCAATTTTCCATCAAAAAGCGTGAAATTCTTGAGATTTTTACCTCATATTCCAACGTTTTGACGTTCTGCGGAGACTTTACACGTATTTTCAACCAGATTTGACGATTTTTCAAAATTTCGACACAGAAAATCTTCATCCATGTACCTATACCTTATGGTTGTAAGGTGCTCAGAAATCTTCAATTTTCCATCAAAAAGCGTGAAATTCTTGAGATTTTTACCTCATATTCCAACGTTTTGACGTTCTGCGGAGACTTTACACGTATTTTCAACCAGATTTGACGATTTTTCAAAATTTCGACACAGAAAATCTTCATCCATGTACCTATACCTTATGGTTGTAAGGTGCTCAGAAATCTTCAATTTTCCATCAAAAAGAGTGAAATTCTTGGGATTTTTACTTCATATTCCAACGTTTTGACGTTCTGCGGAGACTTTACACGTATTTTCAACCAGATTTGACGATTTTTCAAAATTTCGACACAGAAAATCTTCATCCATGTACCTATACCTTATGGTTGTAAGGTGCTCAGAAATCTTCAATTTTCCATCAAAAAGCGTGAAATTCTTGAGATTTTTACCTCATATTCCAACGTTTTGACGTTCTGCGGAGACTTTACACGTATTTTCAACCAGATTTGACGATTTTTCAAAATTTCGACACAGAAAATCTTCATCCATGTACCTATACCTTATGGTTGTAAGGTGCTCAGAAATCTTCAATTTTCCATCAAAAAGAGTGAAATTCTTGGGATTTTTACTTCATATTCCAACGTTTTGACGTTCTGCGGAGACTTTACACGTATTTTCAACCAGATTTGACGATTTTTCAAAATTTCGACACAGAAAATCTTCATCCATGTACCTATACCTTATGGTTGTAAGGTGCTCAGAAATCTTCAATTTTCCATCAAAAAGCGTGAAATTCTTGAGATTTTTACCTCATATTCCAACGTTTTGACGTTCTGCGGAGACTTTACACGTATTTTCAACCAGATTTGACGATTTTTCAAAATTTCGACACAGAAAATCTTCATCCATGTACCTATACCTTATGGTTGTAAGGTGCTCAGAAATCTTCAATTTTCCATCAAAAAGAGTGAAATTCTTGGGATTTTTACTTCATATTCCAACGTTTTGACGTTCTGCGGAGACTTTACACGTATTTTCAACCAGATTTGACGATTTTTCAAAATTTCGACACAGAAAATCTTCATCCATGTACCTATACCTTATGGTTGTAAGGTGCTCAGAAATCTTCAATTTTCCATCAAAAAGCGTGAAATTCTTGAGATTTTTACCTCATATTCCAACGTTTTGACGTTCTGCGGAGACTTTACACGTATTTTCAACCAGATTTGACGATTTTTCAAAATTTCGACACAGAAAATCTTCATCCATGTACCTATACCTTATGGTTGTAAGGTGCTCAGAAATCTTCAATTTTCCATCAAAAAGCGTGAAATTCTTGAGATTTTTACCTCATATTCCAACGTTTTGACGTTCTGCGGAGACTTTACACGTATTTTCAACCAGATTTGACGATTTTTCAAAATTTCGACACAGAAAATCTTCATCCATGTACCTATACCTTATGGTTGTAAGGTGCTCAGAAATCTTCAATTTTCCATCAAAAAGAGTGAAATTCTTGGGATTTTTACTTCATATTCCAACGTTTTGACGTTCTGCGGAGACTTTACACGTATTTTCAACCAGATTTGACGATTTTTCAAAATTTCGACACAGAAAATCTTCATCCATGTACCTATACCTTATGGTTGTAAGGTGCTCAGAAATCTTCAATTTTCCATCAAAAAGAGTGAAATTCTTGGGATTTTTACTTCATATTCCAACGTTTTGACGTTCTGCGGAGACTTTACACGTATTTTCAACCAGATTTGACGATTTTTCAAAATTTCGACACAGAAAATCTTCATCCATGTACCTATACCTTATGGTTGTAAGGTGCTCAGAAATCTTCAATTTTCCATCAAAAAGCGTGAAATTCTTGAGATTTTTACCTCATATTCCAACGTTTTGACGTTCTGCGGAGACTTTACACGTATTTTCAACCAGATTTGACGATTTTTCAAAATTTCGACACAGAAAATCTTCATCCATGTACCTATACCTTATGGTTGTAAGGTGCTCAGAAATCTTCAATTTTCCATCAAAAAGCGTGAAATTCTTGAGATTTTTACCTCATATTCCAACGTTTTGACGTTCTGCGGAGACTTTACACGTATTTTCAACCAGATTTGACGATTTTTCAAAATTTCGACACAGAAAATCTTCATCCATGTACCTATACCTTATGGTTGTAAGGTGCTCAGAAATCTTCAATTTTCCATCAAAAAGAGTGAAATTCTTGGGATTTTTACTTCATATTCCAACGTTTTGACGTTCTGCGGAGACTTTACACGTATTTTCAACCAGATTTGACGATTTTTCAAAATTTCGACACAGAAAATCTTCATCCATGTACCTATACCTTATGGTTGTAAGGTGCTCAGAAATCTTCAATTTTCCATCAAAAAGCGTGAAATTCTTGAGATTTTTACCTCATATTCCAACGTTTTGACGTTCTGCGGAGACTTTACACGTATTTTCAACCAGATTTGACGATTTTTCAAAATTTCGACACAGAAAATCTTCATCCATGTACCTATACCTTATGGTTGTAAGGTGCTCAGAAATCTTCAATTTTCCATCAAAAAGAGTGAAATTCTTGGGATTTTTACTTCATATTCCAACGTTTTGACGTTCTGCGGAGACTTTACACGTATTTTCAACCAGATTTGACGATTTTTCAAAATTTCGACACAGAAAATCTTCATCCATGTACCTATACCTTATGGTTGTAAGGTGCTCAGAAATCTTCAATTTTCCATCAAAAAGCGTGAAATTCTTGAGATTTTTACCTCATATTCCAACGTTTTGACGTTCTGCGGAGACTTTACACGTATTTTCAACCAGATTTGCGTGAAAATCGGTCCAAAATTTAAGAATTTTTACGATTTAAAAATTCTAAAATTTATTAATTTCTAACGATTTGGTTCAAAATACATGCCAATTGGTCCAAATATCTTAGTTGATTTCAGTCTGTGAATACACTTGAATCATTGCTCGCCTAGTTAGAATACACAGGAGAGACAAAGTTCAAGCGTGCTGACAGGACACAAGATATGTTGACCTGGAAATAAAATACAATTTCATACACAATTTAAAAAAATACCTACATGCCACATGCAGCATTGTCTTACCTTTTAGTCCAAATAGCTTGAAATTTTAAACCAGCCAATATTTGTTGACCTATGTGCTTTCTCAATTCTTATAATTTCAAGTCGATTGAAATAAAAATGGAGAATTTTCCAGATTTGTTGACCCATGTACTTCTAATTTTAAGAATTTGAAGCTGCTTGAAACTAAATGAGATCATTTTTAAGATTTATTGACCAATGTACACAGTGTAGTGCTGGGATTCTTCTTTAGTCAAGTTTCAAATTCATAATATTTCAAGCCGCTTAAACAACAAATGCTTATGTACACAGTGTAGTGCAGTGATTCATACTTTTTAGTCCAAATAGCATAAAATATCAAACCAGAATGCTACCACATTATCAATTTCAGCCCCTTGAACGAGAATTTTCAAGATTTATTGACCTATGAACTGCTGCTAAACGTCATGCAACCAGAAAAATATCGACTGGCACTGGAAAGACTCTATGCTGTTTCCTCAAAAAATACTAGTTTTGTAAACGCCCATTTGCATGAGAAATATAAGAAAATGTAAGAAAATTTCAAAACGTGAAAACCCGTATACAGAAAAAATTAGTAGGATAAAACGTGAATCGAACCCGATATATCATAAATTTTGATTTAATATTAATTAATTCAATCGGAAAGTCGTGTTGTGCCCACATCAGATATTTTCTCTTCCTATTAGGGGCATGGGTGGTCATTTCCTTCAATCACTCAAATCAAGCTTCAACTACTCTTGCTTCCCGCATAGAAACCACCGAGTTGATGCAAACACAACAAACTGCAACCTTGTATCCCTTTTAGTTATTAAGATATAATGAATGTAATTTTCCTTCAACCATGCAAAATCTAGCCGTTGTTTTCCTCCTTCAAAAATCAAAACGAAAAAGTCAGTAATCAATATTTTTCATGGTGTGAAATTTATTAACATACATAGGCATAAAAAAAGTATATTTAATAAATTATAATTGTCTTTACATGAATATATACACAATACCCAGTGTCCTGAGTGTTTTACATTAAAAATCACTAAGTTTAAAATTTTTTCTTCTGCATTGGCAACAGAGATCCTTTGGCATAGTTGAATAATGACAATAGTCCAACTTTGTTGCCCTTTTTGGAAAAGTAATTCGTGACAACATCACCATCTGTTAATAAAACAATTATGTAAAAATGTATTCATTTATTAATATATTCCTTGCTCTCACCTAGACGTTCAGATGTTGTTGGCAACACATTCTCATTAGCTGAGAGTGACACAAAAAGTGCAAAGGGTACAATCCAGAGGCATAAGGTGAAATAAGCCATGACCTACAAGATAAACACAATTAGGCATAATCCAACAATAATTTGTGATGATAACATGAAGTACATAGAAGACGATATCAGGTTTGAAGTGAAAACATTCAATCCAACAGTAAACGCAGAAATGTGGAACTCACTGACAAAATGCAGTAATATGTGAAATTTTTACTAGTTACATAAGTAAAATAAAATTATTTTTACTTAGTTTTTTATTACACTTTAGTTAGTTACACCTGCACGGTGTACTAGATTCAGCTAAGCTCTAGCAATTTTCAACCCCCTCCTATTTATCCTTTTAAAATGAATTATTACAAAGTAAACAATTTAATACTTTAAGTAACTACAAGTACAAACCTCAGAAAAGGAAAAATATACATTTCCAAAGTACTGAAATGCCAAATAGTGATTAACCACAATGAATATTACTCCAATGATGAATGTTGGCGATGTGAATGTGATGTAGGGGAACCCTTGCAGTATAGCAAAGTGGTTTGCTTGACTCAAAAGGCCACATATGGATAGAACATTAGGGAATCCCTCAAACAACCATAAAAGGATGTAAAACACAAAGGTAGCCTAAAACAAATAATTGTATTGACAATAAACATTAACATTTATATTACTCACCAAGTTGGCCCATGTTATTATCTTTTTTGTAGCAACAGTGTACTCTTCGACCATTTCAGCTAAATAATAAAGTCCAGCAGCTGTAAGAAGTAGTTATACAAATACTCATCAAGTTGGAAAAACATTTTAATTCAATTTCATAATAAACTACCATTTGATGGGGTATCATGAATAAATCTATGTGTATGACAGATAATGAATAAATTAATTGTTAATATGTATATAAAAAACCAAAACCTCTTACTTAAAAAATTGCTATTAATTCAAAACACTTAATATTCCAATTAAATATTGAATAAAAACATGAAATATGTCACACTTGGTAAGATTCGAACATTTGCATTGTCAGCACAAAAGTCATAACTGACTGGTTGGTCAGCTTCAAAATATTGTCTTTCGTTTTTATATCATAGGGATTATGTAAATCTATATAAATTATATTACTAATGTTGATAAAGAAGGATTATAGGTTGGAACGAAAAGGTTCACCGCCCCAGCACTAGGCCATAATAGCTCTAGAAAATGCTTACAAATAACTCACCTACTGCAACTGTGACAAAACATAGCTGCAGAACTACTGCTAAATAAGTTAAAATGGTCAACACCAGCATTTTTCAATAAATATAATGCTAATTGGAATCCAATAATCAAATGAAACACATAGCTAACCTACAAACTACAAACTGACACTAGTTCACAGGTAGTGTGAAGTGTTGGATTATTTTTAACACTTAATTGTATTTAGTAAATTTTAGGTACGACGTCATTTGGCACTTAATATTGTATTTCATTGTCATGTTTTCATAAACATTTATTTATTAATATTAAAACATAAGCAACCAAATGTACCCGTATACATACGCCATCTATGAAATTTTGAAGTACTTCTAGTGGGTGTGGCTTAGCACACTAGGGGTGTACAAAATGAAAATGTTATGTATAACTTCACATATTATCAGTAGTTCGAATAACTTGCTAGCTGTCAATCGTTTCGAACTACAAATTATTTGTATTAGTGCAAGTAATACAATCAAAAGTTTGTGTGAATAAAAAATGTATGTGAGCAACTTCGTTTGGTTATAGAGGCGTTTTAGGTTAAATCTTCACAACTCACGTGTTCCTAACAGCAACAGCTATTTAAGTTCTACAGTTATAAATCGCATGCGTTTTATCAAAGAAAAAAAGAAAATTGTTAATAATGGAGACGGCAGTAATAAATACTGTTGAACAAAATGATTCAAAGTAAGGAATTCATTAATCATAGAAATATCTGTAGAATATTATTTAATAAATGTAATATTTTACTAGGTTTACTACATGGTTTACAACAATTACTGTTGTTGCATTCCAATATCTAGTAAAGTATAAATTTAAATAGTTTGAATATAATAGTTAATTTTCAAAGAAGGAAATAAATACAGTATTTTGGCTCCATCATCTGATAGGTTACTAGTAGTTTCCACTAGTTAGTGATAATAGCTGTATAGTCCAATGGTTTACTTTATTTCATTTATTTCTGCGTTAATTTTCTACAATATTGTTTATAGGTTGGGATTGTGTGAAGTTTGCATGATGACCAATGCAAAATACACATGTCCTCGATGTGAAGTAAAAACTTGCTGTCTGAAATGCTCAAATATTCACAAGAAAGAACTGGAATGTGATGGCAGCAGAGATCGTGCCAAATTCATTCCTTTGAACAAGTTTTCTAATTTAGATCTGAGCAGTGATTACAGACTATTGGAGGAAATCTCTCGGAATATTGCCACATGCAAGAAGAAAAATCATGATTTGAGAAATTACAAACCTACAAATATGGTAAGTACCATGTTATTTCTAAAAATATATACCTAATAAAGAAGGTGCAAAACTAGAAATAGTCTATTTTGACTCTTAATAATACTGCTGTATTTTGTAAATAAAAATTATTTATTTCTATATTTAAACAAGATGATCACAATTGAGTTTAATATTTATGTATTTGCAGAATCTCCATCAATTAAGACAACTGGCTATGTGCAACAAAACCAACCTCAAGTTCCTGCCAGCCCGTTTTCAACGTCGCAAAGCCAACAAAACCCGATGCATCAAGAACGTGATTTACTGGCACATTCAGTGGGTGTTTGTGAACGCAGATGGGCTGAAAATCAGCGAGGACGACATCTGTGAAACTACAAAAATCAGCAGTTTGCTGCACAAATATTTGACTGATGAAACCGATGAGAGGTTGCAGCATTATCGTGCTGTTGGTCAATCAGGCGTACGCGTTTATTTGCGCGCCGAGGGCAAGCAAGGTCGCAAGTTTTATGAACTTGATGCATCGTCGAGCATACAGAAATGTCTGTGTGGAAAGGCTGTGATTGAGTTTCCTGAGATACACGTTGTGCTGAATGCTCATGGTTGTGGGTTTGATGTTATTGATTCAGATGATGAAGGGATGGATATTGAAACTGCTAGTGGTAGCAAGGTTATTGATAATATTATCCGTAAGGGGGAGAGTGATGAAAGTATTTATTTGTCACTTAAAAATCTCATGTTTCTTTCGGATAACTCTGATATGGATGAATAAGAATTTAATGAGAGCGTTTAAATGATTATTCAAATAATTTTTTGTTTTTGTGATATTAGATTTTAAGAATGGCATTTTGTTTTTATATAGAATGATTTAATTTTGTTTTTATATAGAATGGTTTAATTTTGTTTTATAAATAAATTTGACAATGGTAAATTGTATTATTATGTTAAATGTATAAAAATCTAGTGCAGACACCACATAACTTTCTGAATTAATTAATTAATATTAAATCAAAATTTCAGTTCACTTTAGCATCCTAAGGATTTTATTTCAATTTTATGTTAAAAGTAATAGAAGGAGATTGGTGACAATAGAGTTCTTATATGGAACACCACCCTCTGAATCCACAAACACAAACTAGAAGTTGGTACAACAAACACTTACTGAGATATAGCTTGAAAAGGGTGTTTTTGAAATTTTTACAACCTTTGAAGGGTTGTGACACGAAAACGAAAAACGATATCCACAAATGGGTTTCGATTTTTAATTAGTACCTAAGGAGTAATGATTGGGAGGATAAAATTTATTTTTAAATTTTTTATTTTCATTGGAAAAAATTGGACCTCCAACCCGTTTCTCGCGTTTTCCGTTAAAAATGATACTAGATGGTTTTGAACGAAAGGTCATTAAGCCCACGGAGCAAAATAAGCCTAACTTTTGTGTGAAAACTTGTTGAGGTTATGCTTACTGTAAGGTATACAATACATTTAATACTTCATTTGCACTATTCTCAGTACCTCGAACCGTATTTTGCACAATGTTTAAACCGCCTTTAATTACTTATAAAGTAAGTATAACCAGTTATTACAATAATAATAAAGACGAGTTAATGATTCTATACATATATAAGAGTGGTTTAAGAAAGTTGGAAAACCCGTTCTAGGTATTGGAAATAGTTCAAAACAAGCATAGCCATGCATTAGCAATTGAACTATTTGCATTAGATATAATAATGAAATAAATAAATAAAACGGATAATTAACAACTTTACCAAGTTATTACAGCAATTGTAATGACGGTTTAATGATTCTATTAACATTTAAGGGCGATTTCAAAATTGTGAAAATCACATTCTATGTATTGGGAATAGTTTAAAAGAAGCTATATTTATTGCATGCCCTCAAATTGTAAGTAAACATAACCTATAAATAGAATGACGTTTTCAAACATTTAATTAAGTCGCTAGCAGATGAACGAACATGAGGAGGATGATGAATTTGTGGGGACAGGCAAGAAATATGCATAAAATGAATGTTTAAATTCTTGATGATTGTAAAACTTGGACCAATACCTTTTGATCATTTCTCATGTTAAAAGTATTACTTTTCTCAAAACAAAAGTAGCTTATGCTGTAAACTAACACAGGGTGAGGCCGAGGGAACGTATACTTTTCAAATAACAATACCTCCATAGGTTTTTTTATGTAATATAAACAACATTTAATTATAGAGAAATGAAGCTAGTAGTTTAACATAGGCAACCAAACACGCGCCATCTTGAACTACTACCGACGGGCGTGGCTACTCAAACTAGGGGTGTACAAACATGTAAATGTGTTGTATACCTTTGCATTTTGTTAGTAGTTCGAATAACTTGTTCGGCGGAAGTTCAAATAATTTATAGCTGTCTAATCATTAACATAATCGTGAATGCATTGTTGGATAGCAAGACCTGTGGGATTAATCTTACTATTGCGATGTAAATACTACTGTCATACCAACCTGTTTAATGAGACGTAGGCGTGGCTAACAAAAAAAATTGCTTGCATATCTTCACACAGTTGCACATGTCCATACGACAAACCAATTACCCGGATAAATTAATTTCAAACAGAAACCCTTTTACACATTAAGACTGCATGTTACACAAACCCGCAAATATTTTTTAACTGAATCGCATCGATACACCACAAACAAGCGCTCGTTGTTATAATCTTATTCGATTTTGTGAAATGTATAGGTTATGTCTTGACTTGGAGAGTGTTTTATGTGAAAGTACACACGTTGGGGTGCTGGAGATAGGATTTTGAACATCAATAAGAAATAGGTTTGCTGAATCTGGGTAGTATTTGATCATGTTAATTGAGATTGATTTGTTTTAGGGCCAGCAGAAACATGTGTGATAAATCGGGGAACCTTGCTGCAGTTCCAGTTACCATCCCTGCAGGTTTTGTCACTGAGAATAAAAAGATTGAGGAATGTATTAAGGCACTGACCACTGCTAAAACATTAAATGAGCAGCAGAATGTATTGAAAATTGTAAGTATTTTTTTTGTTGCCATATAAAAAATATTGAGTGGATAAACAGTACTTGCGACAATAGATAATTATACAAATTCATTTAGAATGAATATGAGTTGTTTAAGGACCTATATACTTGAATTGTTATATAAGAATCAAAATGTCATCTATGCAATCTAGAATTATTTTATGCTGGTATAAAAATGAAATATATAATAGACAAAGAACAGAAAGCATTAAAAATCACAACCAAGTTAAGATAATCTAATAATAATTAATAATAAAAAATATTAATACCAACAGCATGTTTTGCACAAATTATAATGATAATATTTTCATACTCAACAAAGTTACACAGCGATATAGGACAATTGAATTTTTAAGTGTTATTAATTAACACTTAAATTCCATGTGAATTTTAGCAATAACTTTCAACTCTAATTATTGTTTGTGCTTTTAAGTTACCTGAAAATACAGAAACAGAAGAAGATGGCAAGTTTGTGGCCAACATAATCAGCCACATGTTTCTGTCCACTGAAATGAAGCACCCATTGAAGAAAACTGTTACACGAATTTTGCTAACTATGCCTGAAGAGGCTGTGATTGCAGCTGTTGGTAATCAAATAATTTCACTGATCACAATTTGTGAGCACAGTGAGAAGGAGGAGAAACTGATGAAAGAAAATGCCGTGCTGATTAATTTGGTGTGCTGTTTCAGCAATTTCCCACCTGGAGTTGAGGCATTATCTCGCATCATTAACTTGGTGTTTATTTTTGCATGTAACAACTTTTTGAAGTCTGCAACATATCTGTAGTAAGTATATTTAATGTTCCTTGAAACCAACTAATTTTTTTCGTAATTGTTTAACAGTTTAGAAAACGAAATTGACAAAACAAAACTGCATCAATACATATACAACTCATCGAAGTTCCTAGTAGCGTTGTTAAACCAGTGTGACATCAGTAGACACATGGCTGAATTGAGTTTCAAACTATTGCTGACATGCTATAAAATTATCACAGATGATACTATTTCATTTAATACAAAGTCAAATTGTGGGATTTTGTTAGTGATGGCTGCAATACATGGGCCTGAAAAGAATGATGAGGTATGTATGTATATGAATAATGCTCGTATTTCACTAACAATTTATAATGTAAAAACTATTTATTCACTGAATACAAACATAATTGTATTGTGTTGTTGAAAGACAAAATTTTCTTATTCACTGAATAATATTAGTCAATAATTTCATTCATTCGCTCATAGTAAGAAAGTATAGTAAACTGGTTGTATAAGAAGCGAGATGTCCTGGATCTTATGATTTTAGGTGTTATAAAATCAGGGGTGTGTTTTCAACATCATATGTTCTTAAATAAAATTATCAGGTCCGCACAGTTCCCACATTTTCTTTGTGAAAACCCTTTATCTTATTTACCTATTGAGTTACAGGCAAAAGGCATTTTCAATATGAGTTATCTAAATAAATATACAAATTAGTGTCAGGGCATAGTCATTTTGTTTCAACCATGCAAAATTGGTGAGTGAAAATCGACACCATAATATTAATTTTAATTTTTTTGTAGGATGTCTGTGGTTTGACGACACTTTTGAGTTTGGAAGGTGAAAGCGGGGAGAATTTGCTGAGTAACACACTTTTGATTAGCAAGAACTACACGGCGAAAATTTGTATATTTTCGGGAATCTTGAATACAATTCCACACGAGATTATCTGCGCAGATAAGTTGGGAGAGGTGCCCGCGCCTATTTATATATTTCAGAGTCTACTGGAGAGTGCTACAAAGTAAACAATTTATTTTTTTAAAACATATGGTTGGATTGAGAAAAGATTCAAATTCAGAAGTGTATAGAAATCATATTTTTACATGAGTATATTTTTTTACAGACAATTTGGGCGTTGTATAACCAATATTTTAATTTTTATAGACGTACGGGTAGACCATTAGAAATAATGGAAATCAGCCGAACGTTCATTACATTATCGCGTTTGTTATTCAATATGGAACTTGCAGACATTCATGTAATTTTTGCGTCCGCTTTGGACTACATTTGGACCCACTTGGATCATTTTATTTGTACAGTGAGGAGAGACGCAATTGTTGTCTTGAGAAATTTCGTTGAAATCGCAGTTAAACATGACAAGCTTGGTAATATACAATTATTTTGTTACGAGTGAAGATTATTTTTGCTTTTTTTATATATAGGTGATCAAACTTTAATGGACCAAGTACTAAATTACATCGTGGGACTTTTTCAAAACATCAACACAAATTACAAAGCGCTCATTATTATCAGTAATGAAACCACGTGCAGTTATTTGTTGGAGAAATTCCCGGAATTGCCTACCAAATTATTGTCGAATATGAAAATTGCAACGTTATCACAAAGGGTATAAAGAATTTGTCTGTTCAAAAATTAATTGCAAGCTGTAAAATGAAATATATGTAATGTATAGTAGTGTTACATACTGAATTATTACATTATTACAACAATTATTGCACTACTGAAAAAAAAAAATCTTGTGTGTGCACCACACAACTTTCCAAATTAATGAATACAATTTATTTTTAATTTTTGAAATTGAAAAATTGTAAATGTCCAAATGTGAAAAAAATAGAATTAAGATTTTTTTGTTTAATCACTTCAATTTAAATGTTTCCAAAGTTTCAAAAAAATCGATTTTTAAAATTTTTAATATTTAAAAATATGTACATGTCAATATGTGAACATTTCAGATATATAAATAAATTCTTGAAACTTGTTATTTTTGAAAATTTGGAATGAAAAGATAAATAAATTTAAAAAAAAAAATTAAATTTTAAAGAGAATATCTGTTATTTTTTATATAGTTTATGTAGTAATTAACTTTGAATAATGAAAATATTATTTCCTTTAATTTCAATCAGCTGAAGATAATACAATGTGTAATATGTTTTAACGAGGCTTGTAGTTTATTTTTGAACTAATCAATAATAATTGAAACTTCAAACTTGTTTTTAGCTACTATTATATATTTTTTTGTATATTTATATAGGTATGTTCGACTTATGAGTTTCTAATGCAACAATATGGTAGAGAAAAGCCTGGATTATGGGTCGACACATGGGTAAAACATATTGTAGCACTAATACATGAAAATAAAGGATATTTGTACCCTCACCTGGAGAAAATCTTTACAACTGCTTTTAAAATCAACCATGAGGTTATTAAATTACTGTAGGTGTACTCGATTTTAATTTAACACCATCTAATAACTAAATATATTTTAAGGTCATATGGTAATCGTGCATTTGATAATCCATGTGAGTTGGGCGTGATGCTGTGCTGCTTCATATGTGCCCGTAAGATGAACGTGAAGGTTACTTTTTACACTGATGATATTGTGAGGTTGTTGTGGAATGATATGATCGAGTGTGATTTGTTGGATATTTTAATGTGCCATCAAACACCAGCGGTATGTATTAAATCATTTTTTTAACTATATCTGAGTAAACAAATAGCCAGAAATGCATGATTGAATGCAATTAGCCACAATCCTCTAATTAAAAAGACTAAAAAAAATATGATTTCCTCTAGAAACTGACAATTTTCTTTTATTTCAGATACGAATATCTGCGTTAACTCTAATAGTCGAATCACACAAAACAACACAACTATTCACCGAGTGGGATCTGCGTTTCTTGGTGCGCTACCTCAAATACAACATCATCACACAACAGCCCCATGTGCGACAAAGCATCGTTGCGTTGTTTAAAAAAGCCCTTACGCGATACAAAGAAAGTCTACACGTGATCACGCGCAACATAAAAAGTTTGGAAAACAAAGTTAAAGTAGTGGGCAGTTCAAATAAAGCGCTGGTAACGGAGTTGGCGGTTTTAAAACGGCAAGAGGACTACTACAAGCGTTTTGTGCAAGAAATTTTTGAAATGGAGCTAGTTCGGGGGCTGCTAGCTGATGTAAATTATCCGCGTCGGTGTATGTGCTTGGAACTGCTGCTACATCTCAAACATAGCGTTAGTGAGAAGGAGTTTATTAAGTTGTGGAGGAGGGATTTTGTGATTTTACTATATCACTCACTCGAGGATTCTTATGAAACTAATATTGCGATGGCTACGAAATTACTACTTGAACTGCCACCAGAAGTTTGTTATTATCAAGTAAGTAAATGGGGGTTTATATTGAAATAAAATAAGAAATAAGTAATTAATTTGAAGGGACTATTTTCAAATTTATATTTGTAAGAATAAACACTCTTGATACTGACATAAAATAATAAGTAGTAAATAAAATAAAAAATTAAACACAACACATTAGTTTAAATAAGTAGTATTTTGGATTATTTATGCTCAAAACATAAAAATGTTCACTTACATTTTAGTTCTTACTACTTATTTTCTCATAATAAACACTATTCTGGGAAATAATCCTCTAAAATCAACTCTTTATTTATTAGATAAATAAAACGATTTTTTATTTATTTATCTAATAAATAAAGAGTTGATTTTAGAGGATTATTTCCCAGAATATTGTTTATTATGAGAAAATAAATAGTACGAACTACAATTTAAGTGAATATTTTTATGTTGTGGGCATAAATAATCCAAAATACTGTATAAAGTAAAAATTCGTATTATTTACCTTTTAAAATGAATTATCACAAAGTAGAAGACGCCTTAACAATCCAGTCTTTATAATTATTATTTTATGTCTGTGTTATAACCCACCATAACTCATTTCTTATTTTATGTAATTTAAGCATAAATTTTGATGTTTAAATTTAGCAAAATAAATTTGTTTTTAATTCAATAGTCCAAGGAGCAGTTGACGTCACAAATTAAAAATTGCATTACAATGGCTGAATCGATTAAACCTGCTGCTACAATGACAGCAGCTTATTCGCTACAAGTCTACAAAAACTCGCCTCACGCATGGGATGTTCTAGTCGAAATTCAGGGCATTGAAAGTCCTGATAGGGAGCGAATTAATGTCACAGGGTTGCTGTTTAATTACATCATTGGGGATATTGAAAAAGGGCTGAGTGTGGCTAAGGATAATGTGCTGATGGCTACTAAATATGCGCCGATTTATGGGCTGATATTCTGTTTGCGTCATTTAATTCAAAAGGAACACTTTGAGTATGTTTTTGGATAATAATTTTATGATTATGATTTATTTTGGGTTATTTAAAGGGAGGAGAAGCCACAAATTGTGCCTAAATTGTTGGAGTTGTGTGGGAGGGTTTCTCTTATTGCTTCGCCTATAGTCAATACGTCTTCTCCTGAAGGTTTTATGCCTACTAATGATGGAAATATGATGGATGCTACAGTTACTTCGCAGATGGTGCTGGTTTATGCGTGGAGGACTGTTAAGGAAATTTCACTGTTATTAGGTATGTTTCATTTGTTCTCTATATTCATTTTTAAAACATTTTTAAAAGAAAATCTGATGTGGTAAATGATAAATAGATTCATCCAGCTCTGAATACAGTTTTCATAATTTGTATAGATAAAGTAAATATGTATGGAGATAATGTCTATACAATTGTTATTACAGGCGAGCTAAATTTAGTGAAGAAGAACGGCAAGCAGATTATTCCAGCCAAGCTACTTGGAAACATGGCAGATTATTTTATAACGCTTTTTATGGAAACCAAGCATCGTGGAGCTTACGAGCAAGCTTATTTAGGATTCAGCAAATTCTGCTCAAAATTGTGGAAGTAAGTAGTATTTATGTAATAGTAGTTACTGTATATGGTACATATCAATAAGTATACATATTTTGTTACTTCAAAAAATCATCCCCAAGTTTTATAAAATGTTAAGTAATATATACAGGGTTTTCTACAGCAAGGGGAAACTTCGATATGTTGAAAACAAAGATCAATCGGAAAAAAGTTATTCCTTATATTCGTTTTAGAATTAAATTTTATATATTATAAATTTGCATTTATTTAAACAACAAAGTTACATATTCTATATAAATACAAAAATGTTGTTTAGATATGATTGATGTTTTTTCCCTCTGTCCTCGCCGCGGGATTTATGTTTATTAATTTTCATTTTGGTTGCCATGCTGTAGAACACCCTGTATTTATTCATCACATAAAATGTAAATCGTATTTCTTTCTAAATAATCAGTTTCGGCAATCCTGTCTATGTGGAATGGCCGATAAATTGGCTACATACAATCCTCGATGTGCTCGGTGGTAAGAAAAAAGATTTCTCTAAATTATGTTCAACGCGTCGCAGTGCTGGAGTGCCATTTGTGATACAAGTGAGTGTTAATTACGTTTTGAAATAGACTTTTGGATGATTTTGTGATCTCTACGCAGGCTATTTTAACTACTGAACCGGCAACTAGGAACCACGAGAGTTTTCACCATTGCATGAAGACACTTTTGGGCATCGCCACCGATTTGTCGGAAAGAAATGAAAAATCTGCAACGCACAGCATGAATATTTTGAGAGCTCTATACAAGCATAACCAATTGGGGGAACTAGTCACGCAATATGTTGGTCAAGGTGTAAAAATTGCTATTGGGGGATTCAGTCATTCGGTTTGGGGGGTAAGTAACAAAATGTACTATTGAATATATATCTTCTGGATAGTTTTGGATAGTTGGCTGGAGGGTAGCATAGCTACAGACACTTAGGCCTCAAAATGGGCCTATTGTGAAACCTCCCAAATATATATCTTAATGCAAATTAATTATTTTTGGATGTTGCTAATTTTACAAGATGAAAACATTACTTTACAATTTTAGAAGAATTTGAATGGAAATATCTGGTGTGGGTACCACATTGACTTCTAAATGGTTTAATTTATAGTAAATCAACATAAATAAAGACAGTTTATTGTTATTATTAGTATTATAATTTAAGATATCTCAGTTCGATTCACATTTTACATTTTCTCACATTTTGGCATCCAATGGGTTGTTTTCCTGGAATTTTGTTTACAGACAGACAGACGAACACACTTTACCTGAAATGAATGTATATTTTTGAAAAATGGACATAGGTAGTGTGATTTCTGTCAGAATATACAATTTTTAGTAAAATACTTCGTATTTACTTTTTAAAAAAAAGTACCATTTGCAATAATTTTTAATATATTTGTATTTATTGATTGTTATAGGTAAGAAACTCAGCAACATTAATGTTTTCCGCTCTTATGATGCGACTATTTGGAGTGCAAAGGACGAAGGACAGTGAAGATATCAGTATTAAAAATAAACTATCCGCACGAGTGTTTTTCATGCGTTATCCCGAGCTGTACGATTTTATTTTGGAAAAATTGCGCGAATATACCACCAATAATGATATTTCAATTTATCCACTATTGGTAATTTTGGGACGATTGTATCCTTCATCTGAGGAGTCCGAGGTAAGTTCGTTAACAAAACTAAATACATAATCTGACTGAAAAATTGTTTTAGATGCTCAAGTACCTGCCTTTTATAAATATATGTCTGAGTAGTGCAATTTATAAAATGCGGGAGCTTGCAGCGCATGCGTCCATTGCGGCAATTCCGATGAATTGCTACTCAACATATATAGGGAAATCGCTTGAATCACTTGCGACTAAAATGCCCGAAAATAAGCTACATGGAACTTTACTACAGGTATTTGATAGAAATTTATAATTTTGCATTCATCACAAGCACAACTGTATTTGCGCTACATCAAATCTTGATTTGATGTATAATTAACGAGTACATATTACAATATTACATTATAATTCTAAAACTGGCTGAGAAAATATCTGGTATGGGTACCACACGACTTTTCGAATTACATTGACATTTATGTCATTTGGCAAAATTTGACAATATTCGTTAATATTTGACTCCGTTTTCCCGGGATTTTGTTCACAGACAAATTCATATTCACAGATATACACACAAAGTCTATTTCAACTATCTGAATGACTAACCACCAGATCCATTAAATGTTTGATGGAGTTAACGGTCAAAAATTTCACTCTACGGTGGGACTCGAATCCAGGTAGCGCGTGAGACGTGGGTTCGAGTCCCATCGGTGAGTAAAATTTTTTATCGTTAACTCAGTCATAAATAATATTATATATTTTTAAATTTTATAAAATTTATAGTTAAAACTATTGGTGAGAAGTGTCAACCCTGGAAAAACTGATGTGGATATACCTTTACTATTAAAAGACTCATTTTGGATTATAACCGAAGCTGGTGATAAAGTTTCACACATGTCAGCAACTATTTACATGGAAGTTATATCAGCGTTTACCACAAAGTAAGTTGCACAGACCATAATTATTGATTAAACATCACTCATCCCTGTAGTCACCAACATTCCATAAATATTTCAATAGCTATTGAACTGATAAGTATTCGTTGTTATAACAACAATAGATACATTATCTATAGAATATAGTAGTTACTTTAGATTCTCTCTATTGGAAACACTGAATAAGTAAACAAAAGGTCTCCTAAAAACTCCAATCACTAGCACTCTTCAAGGTGTTTGACATTTGTTTGGCAATTTCTGTCACAATGACGTTTTCAATTTGTCCAATCAATAGCTTATAAAATTTATGGGATGTTGGTGAATACGAGTATGTTAATCATTTAGGTGATAATTAATCAATGCTATAATAATCTAATAAGACATTATATATCACAATTTCGCAGTACCCGCCAACAGATGGCGGGCATTTCGAATTGCCATACTAACTGTAAGAACATTAAATATATTTCTAATTAATTAATTTGTCTTACAGATTCAAGGATAAATGTGTTTCCCGTCCCGAATTCGACCAACTATTACAAGTATTACTTAGCAAAATGGAAGATAAAGGACCACAACGCACCATAACACCCTCCAAAACGGAATTCGAACTAACTAGTCTCGCGTTATTCCTCAAAATATTCGCGTACATAATCGACCAACCGGTTTTTTGCCGCGAAAAGTTTATCAAAGACATTATCCTAGCCGCACTGTACAGCTCGAGTGAACCACGACAGATTTTCGCGCTCAACTGCATCCGGTACCTGTTCAAAAACGAGTTCTACACGAAAAATTTGAATGCAGCTGAGGATAAGGAGATTTGCTACTTGGAGTATGATTTAATAACGCCGCTGAAGGATGACACGAAGGCGTTGGTAATTAGCGCGCTGACCGGTGATTTGGGCTGTAATAATATTCTGACGGATTTCATTGAAATTATGCTGAACCGGAAGCAGGAGTTTAAAATGAGGGTGTGTCAGATATTACCGTATTTTCCATGTATTGTGAATCGCGTGAGGACGCGGCGGGTTCCGGTGTGGTTGGAGAAGGGATGTATTATGGACTTTTTGGGGTGTCAGTTGGATTTAGCGCAGGATTCTGAGACGTTCGCTGCGTTGTTGCAGATGGTTAACACATTGCTGTTTCATTCGAAGCATCCAACGTTTATTCGACGTAGCAGTCCAGCGTTTATTAGGTGTATTTTAAGGTCGCATTCTAGCCCGGAAAGGGACACTGGGATGCGACTGGCAGTTGCTAATTTTTTGGTGCAAAACGCAAAGTTTTTGTATGATCAACAAAATATGTGCAGTGAGTTTTATTAGAACAAACAGTTTTAAAAATGCATTAATTCTTTTGTTGTTTGTAGTTAAAGAAATTGTGGAGAGTTGGTATATTGCTCTGGATTTGCTACAAGATAATGATTTGGTGGTTCGAGATCGTATGAGTAAAATTACTAATTATATTCAGTATCCTGTTTCGCCTTGTGTTAGAAGGTAAGTCATATATGATTAAAAAGGAAAATTAATACTAATTCATTCATTTGAAAAGTCGTGTGGTGTCCACATTAGATATTTGTGTTTCCTTTAAAGTTGTGTGTCCTTTTAAAATGATTATTTTCTACTTTTATTCCAATTTTAGATTCGTTTTGGGCATTTATGTCGTTGCGGAGAAATCTTTAGAAGAACTGTTATTTTTTATGCCTGAATTAATACCCTTTGATGAAGCGATGAGGATATATTTGTCACTAGCAGTACGGCCAAAAGGCTACACAATATCTCGAGACTGTGAGGAGGTAAGTACAATTTTTATGCTACAAATCAAATTCATTTGTAGTTTTATAAATACTGCTGTAGGTAAATGTTTTCCATTTGTGAAGAACTTCTTAAGGGTTGGTTGAATAAAGACGAGGTAACTATAACCCCTGATTATATTGTTAGATGTTGCATAAATTGTTTATAACTTTCTATTTAATAGTCTTGTGTTTATATATGGCAACGTCGCATTATGTGTCTAAACTTTGACATATAATGCGACATTATCCTAAACTTTGACATATATGCGATGTTGCCTTAAACTTTGACATATAATGCGACGTTGCCCTAAACTTTGACATATAATGCGACGTTGCCATATACACGAGGCTATCAAATAGAAAGTTTAAAACAATTTATGCAATATCTATCAATATAATCACGGATTATAGTTATCTCGCTTCTTTACAATCGAGCCTAAGACTGTGACTATCAATTACAAAATGTTAATTGTGTCTAATTTTCAGATTTTTAACAAAGGTGAATTAAATCCATATGCGGAAGGTGATCCAATTTCCCTGATAGCAACAAAATACTTAAAGAAATACCTCTGGTCACTAGACGGTGAGTTGCACTACGCCGACCGATCGATTTTCCTCGAGGAGCACACGCTACTAGTAGCCACCCGACTCTTCAACGTGTTCTACACCTACCACATCTTCCACGTATCCTCAGAAACCAAACTACTGGGCATGCTAGTGCTCAAAGAGGTGATGAACTATATAGAAGCGCGCCCCATCAACGCCCCCAATTTTAAAACGGACTTTATGACTGTACTTGAGAACAAGTTCGCATCGATTTTCGCACAGAGCCCGACCATGTTTAAGCGGTGCCGCGTGGAGACGTTCCTCAAGTTCTTTTTCAGTTTCGACAGCTAGTGTTAGTGGGGGGCGTGTGCAACGCGCGCGCGCGCTTCGTCTACTCAGGATACTGCCTTACAAGAGAGAAACAAACTCGTGTGATATTTCACCCCTTTTATATTTATATTTGTGCATTTTTTATTACTGTAATTTTATTGAATCTTTGAAAAAGAATAAAAACTGTTGATATAGGATTTATATACATTGAAATTCATTGCATTTTTTTTTTGGTTGTGAAGGAGAACTTTTTAACTAGCAAGTATATAGAACCAGTGCCTAGACAATTTTAAAATCTGAAAATCTTATTTGGGGTGTTTGGGTTTATCTATAACTATTTATTTTGTTATTAATATATATATATATATATATATATATATATATATATATATATATATATATATCAAATCTAAATTAATCAGCCATCTCTATAATAAATACTTTCCTGTAACTACGATTTGTGGGTTGCATCAACATCTACAGCTAATTTCACATACTCTGAGCCCTGATGAAGTAGCTATGTTATCTATGAAATATTGGCAAGAAGCAAGAAGGAAGTAAAGTGTACTTCAAGTAAAATAGCGTTTTATTGCTGCACTACCCTAATAAGCTAGAAACATAGTTTTCAATATATATATATATATATATATATATATATATATATCCCTTGGCCTTTTCTAACACAGTGTGGTGTAAAGGTATTGTGCCCAAATTCACCAACATCCCAGAAATTTTATAGTTCCCGAAGTTATTGAATAGATAAATTGTCAATGTCATTATGACAGAATATGCCAAAACAAATGTTAAATACCTTGAATAGCACTTGCAATTGGAGCTTTGATGATACCTTTTGTTTAATTATTCAGTGTTTGCAATAGAGAGAATCTAAAGTAACTACATTACCTAGATAAAATATTTATTTTTGCTATAACAACGAATACTTATGGGTTCAATAGCTATTGAGAAATTTATGGAACGTCGGTGACTACGGGGGTTAATGTTATTAATAAATATATAAATGTTGTAAAGCGCTCTAAAATATTTAAAATCACCATCACTAAAATTTGTTTGCTAAAATACTTGAACTATAACCTTCACGAAATGCATGTCAGATAAGACAACACTGACACCAGCGCCCCAATAAAACAGGCGGCCAACGATTGAACTACAAGCTTCGCGACCTCGTTGATAGATGGCGCCGTGCAGTACCCCAGCACCATCTGCTAGAGAATTCGTGAAGCTTGAAGTTCAAGCTTCGCGACCCCACTGCTAGATGGCGCTGTTTAGCGAAGTTTATAGTTGAAGTATTTTAGCGCTGGTGTCGCACCTATTAAAACAACCTCAAATTACAACACTCTGTGTTTGTACACATAACCTAACTTTAAATAAACATGTGTTTTCATTTTAATTAATTGAAATTAATAGCTATATATTAAGTGTTATATATTAATAATTTGTAATAAGTGTGCAATTGGATATTAATTACGAAATGGTTAAGACGAAAAAGGTAAGCAAGATCTCAACGAGTCAATTTGATACTTGATTTAAGATGGGTTTATGTTGACAAAATAATAAATAAGTAGTCAATTTCAGGGAATTATTTCCCATAATATTGTTTATTGTGACAAAATAACTACCATGAACTATGTGGTAAGTGTATATTTTTATTTTGTAGGTAAAAATAAGCAGAAATAATGCTTGTTTTGTGTAATTTATTATTTTTACCAAATAAACCCAGCTTTATTTATTATTTTATTTAATTTTTACTTTATAATTTGATTATTAATGACAGAGAGACTTACATGAGTGTAGATTATTACACTAACCCCTGTATTCACAAAAGTTCCATAAATCTATCAATAGCTATCAAACTGATAAAGGCAACTTACATGGTCAATAATACTGTCAATATTTCCTTCAATCCTCCTTTTATATTTATCAAGTAATTCATTATCTGGATAAAGATCAGTATTCTCTTCATTACATCATTACGATACCTTACACAATGAGTAATACTGGAAATATTTTAGAATAATGAACATTTTAAACATATTATTGTACAATAATACTGTCATTATTCTAAAATATTAACAGGCACCTTACATGATCAATATTAGATCATGTAAGGTGCCTTACAAGTCATTGTTATAGCAACAATAAATACATTATATAGGGAATGTAGTTACTTTAGATTAGCTCTATTGGAAACACTGAATAATTAAACAAAAGGTGTCATCAAAGCTCCAGTTGCAAGTGCTATTGAATGTGTTTGACATATGTTTTGGCATATTCTGTCACAATGACATTATCAATTTATACATTCAATAACTTATGAGACCTATAAAGTTTAAGGGATGTTGGTGAATATGGGCATCATAGTTGTTATTATTATAATTATTGGTAAAGTTATTGAAACTAAAATATTTATACATTTATATCTATTTGTATGTGATTTATTGAAATTGTACTGTATATTTGTTGTTGTTCTATAAATGGAATATTTTCTGTAGAACAATAAAGTTTATTATTATAATATTAATTCTTACTTTGTGTCTTCTATCAGAACATTGTGTCAGACACACAAAACACATTCAACTTCTCTTGGAAAACTCAGGACAAACCCCCACAAGGCAAAGTGTTTGCCAAGAAACGCAAACCACCACCAACAAATGAGCCCACAAAAGACACCCCAACACCAGTAAATCAGTCAATTGACAACAATTTCACACAAAACAGAGACAATGGAAGCCCTACAAAACCACAACATATTAAACGCAAACAGAAGAAGGATAAGGCTCTTGCAATGCCAGGCCAGAAAATGCCTGCACATGAGCAGAAAAACTACAAACTGTTTGATAACAGACAGAAATCATTGTATGTGGACACCAGTCAGGGTAAATCAGTTTCCGAGAAGGTTTTTGTAGGGGGCGATTTTAAGGATTTGGAGATACACACTCATTTGGTTTCGAATTTGGAGAAGATGCAGTTCAAGAAGTTGACGAATGTGCAGGGGAAGTCTATTCCAGTTATTATGTCAGGGAAGAATACTTTGGTAAGTATTACTATAGTAATGTTGCAAATAAGTATATTTGTCCTATTTGGCAACTGCACTCAACTTAACAATATTTAATCTTCAACTTACTGAGATATAAACAAATAAAATTGAAAATTCAATTCAATTGATTAACAAACATCATGTTTTTACTTGTATTTGAGATGATTTTTTTGACTATTTATCTGATTTAGGCCTTTGCAGATGCATTTTTACAATGAATTACAAAGGAAATATGCACATTTATAGTCACTGCATATTTATTTTAATTTTTCAACTGATTTTTATTATTATTTATTATATTTTGATAAATACTACAATCGCTTTTCTGTTTTGTTGTAGGTTCGATCACAAACAGGTTCAGGCAAGACTTTGGCTTATGCTGTACCAATAATTGATGCTCTACAAGGTATTAATCCTCGTCTAAAACGCACAGATGGTATCCAAGCAATTATTGTTGTGCCCACAAGGGAATTAGCTTTACAAACACATGAGCTATTTACAAAAATTAATGTAAGTAGACCCATATTTGATTGATTAAGAATTTGCATTAATTATGATTTGTATAAACAGACATTTCAATGGGTAGTCACTGGGCATTTGTGTGGTGGGGAAAATAGGAGATCTGAAAAAGAACGAATTCGCAAAGGCTTGAATGTACTAATAGGCACACCAGGAAGATTATTGGATCATGTTTTACATACAGCTGCAATGAAAATTGACACAGTGCGGTGTTTGGTGCTGGATGAAGCTGATCGGCTACTGGATATGGGTTTTAGGAAGGATATTGTAAGGTAAGAAGATGCGTGATTAAAAAATATAATATATACATATAGATGTGCTCATTAGCTAAGCTACCTTGATGAGATTTAACAAAATTGAAATCTAGATATAATAATACAGATTGACATGAAGTGGTCGCACGCAAAATTGACTGGTGGGACAAGTGAGTAACCTTAACAGGAGGTTTCACAATGGGCCCATTTCGAGGTCTAAGTGTCTGTAGCTACGCTACCCTTCCGCCAACTATCCAGAACTATCCAGACGTGAAGTGGTGAATTTGTACGCTTACATAAAAAAATATGAATCGAAGTACTTGTTATGTTATTTTTACTAGTTTCTTCTCTTTTATTGAAAATGAATTACCATATAGTAGACGCTACCCCCAGTCAATTTCTGATATAAATTTGTCTCATATAAATGTCTCTAAATCATATATTTATTAAATATTACAGTTTGGTAGAAGCCTTGGACAATGCCAAAACGAACTCAGAGTACAACCCAATGACTATCCTCAAAAACAAGGGCTCCACTACTGAAGAAACCCCTTCTAAACCCACCAATTTGCCCACACTGAAAGATATTAACAGTACAACTCGTCAAACCGTCCTGCTCTCCGCAACTCTAAGCGAAGCGGTTAGTGAACTCGCAGAGTTCACAATGAAGAAACATGTTTATATAGATGCGCTCGATCAAAAATCTAATGCCATCCTCGGTAGTTTTGTTATACCAGACACTGTTCGACAAGAGTTCATTGTGACATATGTTAAACATCGATTATTTACATTGTCTGCGTTGCTAGTCGCTAAATCGCGTTCGAATTCGAAGATATTCGTCTTTATGGCAAGCAGTCAAATGGTTGAGTTTCACTACGATTTGTTTAATAAATATCTGCTGAGGATGCCTGTTAATCGTGGGAAGATGAAGGTCGGCAATGTGGCGTTGTTGGAGCAGGATAGTGATGATAGTGAGGATGAGGAGGAAGTCGTGCTGGATACTAAAGTGTTTAAATTGCATGGCTCAATGGAGCAGAAGATGCGGAAGGAGGTTTTTAATGGGTTTAGAGCAGCTGAGAAAGGGATTCTACTATGTACGGTGAGTAATCTTATTTATCTACTCGTAAATAAAAACAGAAACCCTAGTTTAATGGCCTAGTGATTAGAGGCGCGTTTGAGCATTGGGAAGAGAAGGTTCCAACCCGCATTACTTTTCAATGGTATTCTATAATTGAAACTTTTTGCAATATTTCTTGCTTCTGTCCAACTCTTAGAGCAAAACATAATAGGTTCGATTAACAAACAAAAAATGTTACCCGGTATTATATTCCTCAGGGTTCTAAGGGACAAATAAATTCCACCACCCGCCGACTTTTTCCAATTAAACGACCCGATTTTCGGCGAATCGTTTACCGGTTATTTTTTAATCATCGCTCAATTGAGAAACGCGGCTCGTTTAAGTCGCACAATGCAATGCGAACAATAATTTTGCGGTCTGCATTTACAACATTCCCAGCGCAACGGGGCGGTCGTATGCGCGCCATATGTTTTACAATGTAAATATCTTCATACCGGATGTAATTGCAACAAATTTACATTATACTAGATGAAATTCCCGCTGTTCGACAGGGATGATTTTTTGATTACAAAAATAGTTAAATCTTTACTTTTAATAGAATGAATAAATACATTTTAAAATAATAAAAGCAAAATTTTAGTTCAAACATGCCTATTACTTCAAAACACTTAACATTCCAATTGAATAATAAATAATGAATAAAAAATAAATAAAAAGAAACATCTCGGTGGGAATTCGAACTTGCGCTTTTGAACTAACAGCACTGATATAAATGACAGATCAGTTGGCTTCAAAACATTGTCTTCGTTTTTATATTAAATAGGGATTTTAAAATAAATCATGAAATTTTATTTGTTTCATAAAAGGACGTGGCTGCGAGAGGTTTGGACGTTCCTCTAGCGGACTGTATAATTCAATACACGGGTCCTCAAACTGATGAGGATTATTTGCATAGAGTTGGAAGAACGGGCAGAGCTGGGAAATCGGGTTCTGCCATCATATTTTTAACACACGAGGAACAAGATTATATCAGCCATCTACGATCACATCGTGTCTTGTAAGTATAAAGCAAAACTCTGATTATAAATAAATATATACTGCCTCAGCTGGGGTAATCATTTGGGGGTACTACCTAAATAGAACACCGAGCTGAGGTGAATGCAACAAACAGCAACCTTCTATCTCGCTTAGTTATCGAGATACAGTGCGAATTAGGTTATTGATTAGTTAAGAATTGAAAAGTAATGAATTTATTGTTTACAGTCTGAAACAGAGAAATCCGGACGAGTATCTGAACGAATTGTGTGATTTAATGGATGAGTCTGATAAAGAAATGGCTGCTACGGCTTTACAAAGACGGTTCGAGACGGCTGTGGCGAAAGACAACGGACTGCATAGATTGGCTTGTTTTGGTAAGTCAGAGAAAAGTAACTAAATGTGATGATATAAAATTTAAAATAAAAAGTTGGTGGGTAAATTTACAAATTACAATGCCCGTATTCACCAACACCTTATAAACTTTATAGGTCCTATAAGCTATCGAATAAACAAATTAAAAAGTCATTGTGACCGAATATGCTAAAACAAATGTCAAACACCTTGAATAGCGCTTGTAATTGGGGCTTTAATGACACCTTTTGTTTAATTATTCAGTGTTTCCAATAGAGAAAATCTAAAGTAACTATGCTCTAGATAATATATTTATTGTTGCTATAACAATGAATAGTTATGGGTTCAATAGCTATTGATAGATTTATAGAACGTTGGTGAATACGGGGGGTTAGAATTGTAAAAAATAATGCAATTGTTTTTGTTTAATTAATAGATCTAACCGGATAACCGAATAACTTTATAATAGTCCATTTGTATAATAATTTGATAGATTTATGGTTAGTTAGTTGGGCACATTCTAGTAGACTAGTGATTTTCAAAGTGGCTGTCGCAACCCCTAGCGGAGCAAAAAGTTTGAGAAATACTGTAGTTAGACTATATAAAAATAATAGATTTACAATTGATTTTGTGATTTATAATTTTTATTTGATTTACCCACCCAAACTTATTCTCTTGATGACCATACAAAACGCGTGTTTACGACTCATAAAAGGAACTCAGCACACATCTCTCAAAAGTTCGAGGGCGGTGGCGGCCCGTGACGGACGGGTCGGAGTGCGTTTCCGTGTTGCCCGTCACCGGCACCGCTTGACCGCAGCCGCCCCCCTCCCGTCGTCCGATAATCATCCATTACGTTTGTATTTTCACAGCTTATTCCACGTGGTCGCGGTTCTACAACAGCTACCCAGTGAAAATGCGCGAGTTTTTCGCCTTCAAGGGCACGAATTTGGGCCACTACGTCACCAGTTTTGCGCTAAGGGACACACCGACGGGCGTCGCCAAGAATGTACGCGGACAGGTGGTGAAAGTCGAGGAGAAGAGGCTTAATAAGAAACTTGCAAATCATAGGTAAGAAATTTTTTCATTTGTTTTTAATGACTATTTTTGGAATAGTTTATATATAGGGTTCGGTAAAAGTCTCGGGACAGCGCTGTATGTTTGATGGTGTGAATTTAATTTTTTTCAAAAAGTTGCATACTTGTAAAGTATTATAAAAACTACATTATGTGATTATGGGTTTACAACTTCCCCAACTTGTCGGGGTGTCCTTTATAGGACTATCAGCCGTGAGGCTTTTCCGCCGGTCAAAGGAGAAGCTCAGAGGAGTTTAATCACCCATTATTTACCTTAACTTCACAGAAAACCTGTGAAAGGTGATGCGCGAAAATTCGTTCCCAGCTGGGGATCGAACTCAGGCTGCCCAATGCTTAGTAAGAGACGGGTGACGCCTCTAACCACTCGGCAACTGAGCTAGGTACACACAAACATTTTCCGAAAATAGTCTATATCGACTGGAATAGTTATGAAACGTGGAGAAAAGTCTAAAATTAGCAACTCGATTTTTTTCGCGAAAACCATACCTTCTTTATACAGCAGTGCTGTATTCAGAGAGTAATAATTGAAGGAAAATCATGAATTTGATTAACATTTCACGTATTTAGTTAGTTACTCATAAAATGTATGAAAATTGTTGTTAGTTTATTTGTGCAATTCAACAAGCTGGATTATAAAATCTACATTAATTTCTTATACTGCTGACACTCGTGCAAAATGCAATTACCGCATAATAAAATAATTCGACATTGTTATTAAACCAGCAGATGTGTCCGGTCGCAAAAATCAACCTCATTTTCTCCCTCCCTCACCACTCACACCGGCCAAGCCAAACAAGCACACACATACAAGTCCGTTTCATTCTGACGTCTTATTTATTCTCGGGGCCTCACAATGGGCCTTTGTTTAATTTAATGGAAAATCGCGATATTTATTGCGCGCGCGAGAGGGGGCTGCAACAAAAGTGTTGCGCTCGGAAAGAATTAGAACGTTATTTATGTGTTTTAATGCCCTTTGTGCGCGATTGCCATGTGGCGGCTACGCGCATTCACCGATCCGATCCGGGCCCGAGCCGCTTTAACGCGATAATGACCGCCGCATTAATCAAACCGCATCGCCATCAGGCTACTTCAGCTTCATTTATTATTATTTTAATTTCCCGGGCGGCCCTCTCTGTCCGGCCGGCCGGCCGACCATGAAGCGAGCTGCTGCTTATGTGAGAAAAAATAATAGCAGGCATTGCAACGGCGAGTTCTTTTGTGTAATTGACAATCATTACATTTTATAGCGTTTAAAGGTAAATAATGTGTTAATGATCGCATTATTTATATATTTTTAAAGTTTATAATAATACTACTAGCCAGCTTAGTGGCCTACTGGTAGAGGTGTCGTCCGTCTCGTACTGGACATAAGGGAGCGTGAGTTCAAATCGCAATGGGACGAATTTTCAGGAATAACGTTCTACAGTTTTTTAGAGAGTTTCTGTGAAATTAAGGTAACCAGGTAACTAAACAATAAAAATTACCTCTCAACTTCTTCCTTATCGGCTTTCTAGAGAGATACAAGTTTTTTACTAGATGAAATATCTGTCGATCAGGGGATTTTTTTAATTGCAATAGAAAAATTTAATTAATCAATTAATCAATCGATATTGATTGAATCATAAAATATAGATTTAAAAAATAGTAATGCCTAGTTTAAGATGTTTGAAATCATAAATGGGCATGGTATGGTCAGTCTTGATTTTTATTTCTATTTGTATTTTTGTTGTGGTTGGGTATATTGAAGAGTTTTTTGTGAAGAAAATGCCAATAAAGGTCATTTTTTTGGTCAGTCTTGACCATTTTATAATGAATACAAATATACATACTATGCATAGTTTTAAAGGATAAAATGAATAATAAATGTAAGTAATTTGATTTAAAATATTCCCGCCTTTTTCATAGCTACGGGCATGTCTTCGTTAGATGGCAGCACATACACCAACGAAAAAATATACCAAGAAAGAGCGATCTATTTTACTTGACTATTCCATTCCATAAATATGGGTATTATTTCTGCCGCACCCAGTAGTAGTGAGAATTCAAAGTTACCTTCAAACTTATTAATTTATTAAAATTCTGAACACTCGTTTACAACTGTAAGGTTATACGAAAATGCAGTTTATACAGAAGTATTATTAAAACAAACAAACGAATAATACTTTAATAATTCTCTCCGAAAAGGGCGAGGACATCGTTACAAACTGCAACAAGACAATAAAAAAAAAACACATCCCCACTGAAATTACTTTACAATTCGAGATTAATAAGCACGCTCTCGCAATTAGTTTTAATCGAAAGAACCGCAGAGCGCGCGATTAATCATCTCTCATGCACGGGGCGCTTTTTTTCTGGTGCAATCCTTTGCCATTTCGAAAAAGGGCGCGCCTCCATTTTCAGACAACGCGCGTAGCGCCGCCGCATAGTAGTCCCAGCAGCAGTAATCACGTATAAATGTAATTAATGGTTTCTTTGATTAATCACCTGCGAGCCCTCACCGCTCACTCTCTCGCAGCAGCAGCGCGGAGAACGAACGAACGAACGAAAAAATTAGATTTATTATACTTTTTGCATGTTTTTTTTCTCTTATTTCTGTTTGTTGGTGCTGCGTTGTGTTCGTTTCCAATTTAAAACTTACGCGTGAAACAATGAATTGATTAGTTAGAAGTGAAGGAGAATTTTGATTGAACTGTAACTGGGGTATATAGTATACATGTTCAGTAGTTTCTTATGAATCTTGAAAGTAATATTATGGTAATTATTTAGGCTATTTAAAAATTTCAAGGTATTTCCTAATAAATTTCTAAATGTTATATATTCTAATATTTTTTTATGTAAGGTCAACAAAAATTACATTTTCTTGTGACAATTAATAATAATAATAATAATAGCTTTTATTGTCATACGGAAAGAAAAATTCAATTACAGGACAACAACAATAATATGCAAAAAGTATAAATATATATATAGGTATAAATAGATTTCAAGTCACTTGAAATCGTGAATAGTCATAGTTTGATTGGTTAAAACAATTGATGAGTATAGTTCAGACTTTAAAGGTCATTTTAGACAAGACAATTTCTTAACTCAAAAGTTGAACAAGAAATGAATTCATATATCCTCCTCCCATACAATTTGTCCTAGACAAATAGAACGCGTTATATTTTTCCATTCGATGTACCATCCAATTCATTTTTTTTAAATAATTTGCTGTATGATACGGACAATTTAGAATTGTCTTGCATCTTGACTAACTTTTGAGTCAAGAAATTGTCTTGTCTAAAACGACCTTAATATTAAAGGAATATTAAAAGAAAGTTGGATATCATAGACACAATCGATAAGAAAGTCATCTATAACCGTGTTCACATGTAGAACTGAATTTGAACTGAATAAATGTAATTTTCGTTAGAAAAAAAGGAGTATTTTTAGAAAAAGCATTAAATTAATTCGTAACAATTATGGAAAATAGTAATTATTAATGTTTACTTTAATAATTGTTACTTTATAAAAAGTCTATTGTTCTATTAATAAGCTTGTACATTATTTTCAGTGACAATGCGGAATTAATGAGGCCCAAAATGGACAATCGCAAAAAACCGCGATCACTGAGTCTGGTCACGTCTGAATTTTCGAGCGGTCTGGAGCCCACCAAGAAGAAGAAAAAGAAGTGAAACTAAATTTTCGGGACATATTAAAAGATATATTGTGTATATTTATCTTGATTGTATAATAAAATAGTTAATTTTTTATTGTTATTTGCCTTCTTTTACTAAAACAAAATTAATATGAAATTAATTTAAAACTTGGCAGGTGATTTACAAGGTAAGTGAGATTTTTTTTTAAAACTTCTATTTTTATATGCAATCTTCAAAATATTTATAGAATGTGAACCATATTCACTGGAGGAATTCTTTAATCAAGTTTAAAAATATAATGTTATGACCACCTTTTTCTTGGCAATATTTCAATGTAATATATAATGTACTATTGTACATGCATTTAAAATACATTTTTATTTTCTTAGTTGTTAGTCATTTTCAAGTAAACTATAGATATTAAATCGCTTTTACATGCATCAGAAATCCCGTATTTACAAATCCTGGAAACCGTAGAACTACAGAACTCCGCACGCCACGTTTATATCACATTAAAAATGTGCCGTGTTGAATAAACACTGAATGGATTGAGAATAAAAATCCAATTAAAATGGTTTTATAGAAACATGTATGAAGCTTATTATATATATATATATATATATATATATATATATATATATATATATATATATATATATTATATTATATATTATTTATACAGAGTGCACCAAAATAATAACACAAGTGAGATAAAGGGGCAATTTTTTAAACACAATTCAATTATTTTGCGAGTTATGATTATTTTGTGATATGACACCTAGCAGCAATAGTGTTACCAATTCTCAATACATAAATAGCAACCCTTGTATCCTAACTATTGCACCGTGATTGCGTATTTAATTCAAAAAACACTTACTACTTGTTGCGGGTTTAATTCACGTTAGAAAAAACACCCGTTGATGTCTTCAATTTACTTGCGCGCCGCTCCTTCATTCCATCTCCGGCCCATGCAAAGCACTGAGTTTAAAAACACTAGGCCCTAATTTGAAATAATGACAAACACTCGCGAGATAGTTTTAATGTGATTAAAAAACGAGGATTACTTTATACGGCACTATTGGTATAGTTTAGTCGAACAAAAGCTACACATGAAGACACGCCTGTAACAAAAAGAACAGTATGTTAGTAGATTATCAAATAATTCAAGTTGTTTGAAACTTATATTGCTTGTTTAGCGAACTCTGCTTGATTGCAAAATAACAAGCAGATTTTTGAGCACAAATGATTTCAATATATGTGTTGATTCATGATTCGAGTTGATACGCGATACAACTTTATTCATGATACGAATCAAATTAGACGAAAAATTAACGGACGAAATTTGAAAACAAAATATCTGGTGAAGATCTCTATTGCATAAAAATTTTGAATTTTGATTACAAATCGGAGTAAATATATAATTTTCTGATGCAAATATTGACTACTTTTGCATATTTTTTACAACTATTTCAAGAAAATCTTGCAATAAATTGAAGTAACAATATGCAACTTCAATTTATTGCAAGATTTTCTTGTCTCGCATTTTGACATGTAACATAATAATTATATATAGATACTACAACATGTAATGATAATGTTGCTTAATAAATTTATCTTATTGTATCTATAACATATAAAATAAAATAATATACTATAACTAATAAAATACAAACAGTTTTATATCTCATGTAATTAATTTCAATTGCTTAAATCAACTTCACTAGCAAATTTACTTATTAGTGGGAAGATTATTTTGTGAGCTACTGCTTATTATATTCCTTATTAATTACATAACATGTGTAATTTCATTTGTTTGTTACTGCATGCATAGGGATAATCTTATTTTGCACAAATCTATGTCACACTTGTATGTAAGTCTGTTGATGCCAAATAAAGGTTAATTTATATATGAAACTATTCACATAAAAACTTACCCACAAAAACGTTCAGATCGTCATCATATTTATCCAATGTGTCACTGTTGTAACTCTTCACAAGGTACACCACTTATATTAAATACACGCACACTTAAAACCAACTAATAATCAATTAAATGTCACTTAAACGGGAATCGATACGCGCACAGTGCAATTCATCTCACTACAACATGTCTTAACCCGCGCGCGGCGTGCTCTAGCGCAGGTGATTCATTTCTTGCTCGCTGTGTTTCATCGTAAACACATAAAAAACATGCTGATAAAGTTTATTTTCGTACGGGAAAAACCCAATTAGATATTCCGGACGATGGAATATATTTTAAATATTTTTATATTTCTATTATTTTATTTAAACTACTTTAATAGCAATAAACAAAATAATAGTAATTACTAAGTAATAAGTATAATACTAACTTACAATACACTGTACTAATCTGTATTAAACTCGATGAGTATAAATAGTATTACAAGGTGATACTACACTTAACTCATTTGTACTCTTATATAGTAAATTATTGTTGAGTCTACAAGAGTTGTGGTGCGTTATTAGATAGCTGTGTTTAGTATTTGTTTTAGAACGTTTCAGATGCTTATACTTAACAAATTTGTTAATAATTTTCTACGGCCTATAAATAAATATTGTATTTAATCTACGTGTATAAATAAATAAAATAAAATAAAATATAAATAAAATAAAAATAAATAAATATATAAATATATAAATAAAATGCTGTACGTTTCGGATAATATAAAACAATATTCCTATTCTGCAAATCACAGGGTGTTGGTCTGTGAGCGCGCGACTAACTACAAACGACGAAACAAATCAAACCCCGCCGCCCCCGTGCGGGTGTGTGTATGTGTGTGAGTGAGGGGTTACAGGGGATGGTGTAATAAAAGCGGGGTTTTAGCTGGAATTAAGCAAAATAACTTGATAATTTGGTGGACAAGCGATGAATAAAACATGACGGGTTACCGAGAGTGCGCGCCAGAGCGTCACTAATGCCGCCCCTAAACCGAACCTTTATACACATCCGCCCGCCGCCGCCATCCCACCCACAAACCCCTCGCGCGCGCTTCGCAGCCCTTAATTTGTCAACCGAATGCAGATCACTCCCGACGACTCCGGCTTTTTCACTCCTCTCTCTCTCTATATTTATGTATGGATGTATGTATAGCGCCCGTTTTACATCCCCGATATATATATATATATAAATTAGCCCCGTTCACTTATTCAACGGGGGCAGGGGTTGCTGCTCTATTAGGGCTATTAGATGCTCTCTATTTTAGGGGCTTTTCATTATGTAAACAAAGGGGGGTGGGATGTAATCCACTAGTATCTGTTACTTTTCAATTTATGAAAATTAATACTACAATAGTCTTTTAATTCGCCTAAAATTACAACTATTGTAAAAATAAAACGATTAGAGTAAGGACGAATAATGATGGCTGGATCGATGATGAGATACTGAGCTTGATGAAACAAAAGGATACAATATATAAAAGAACGATAAAGGAAAACAATGGAGAAGATAGTACGCTCCCACAAAAATTTAAGAAACTAAAAAACTTAGTAAATAATTCCATAAACCCAGCTTAGTGGCCGAGTGGTTAGAGGCGTCGTACGTCTCGTACTGAGCATTGGGGAGCCTGAGTTCGATCCCTAGTGGGGAACGAATTTTCGCGAATCACCTTTCATAGTTTTTCAGAGGTTTTCTGTGAAGTTAAGGTAACTACCGGGTGATTAAACTCCTCTGAGCTTCTCCCTTGACCGGCGGAAAAGCCTCACAGCTGATAGCCCTATAAAGATTTTTAATTCCATAAAGATTAAGAAGAAATATTATTTCTCAAACAAATTTCAGAAAAGTGGAAATAATCCAAAAAAAAATTGAAATGTAATAAAGGAAGCTATGAACTATACGAAAAATGAGAAAAATAACATAAATGCATAAATAGTGCACCAATGTCTCTATATTTATTATTTTATTTGTTATTTATTATTTTACGTCAGCATAAACCCACCTTAATATTTCATGCCGAATATAGAGTAATCCGGCATCAAATATTAGTACCCTCAACTTTTGCCCACGTTTTTTATTTTTTATAATTAATGCAGCCGCAGTTTATAAAAGTTGTGAGCATTTTGCAAATTGGATTCTCAACTCCAATCTATAAATATTGTCGTGCTGATGGAGCGTTCGCCGGAAACTCGATCAACAAAAATTACGTTTCCCACCCTCCGCGGCTCCTCGGCCTCATCATCGTCGTTCATGTAAAGGTTACGAAACACGCGGCGGCCGCCGCCGCCACCCCCAAGCCGATGGATGTTTTTAATATCAAAGAATCCCGATTTAAAAGTAATCAGCCGCCGCCGAACCGGAAAAAATTCAAATTAACCAGCGACGGTTGGCTGGGAGAAAAAAATACGGGATGTAAAAATGTAGCGGGGTGGGTTTAGAAATCGTTTCAAGAGTACGAATGAAAACGAAATGTTCATTTGTATATGAAAATAATAATTTCTTCAATATCCTAACATAACAGAAGTATTTCAATAATTAATTAATTATCCCGTAGATGTTGGGTCATGTAGGAGTATTTCGGCAGAAAAGTGTTTTAGTTTCAATTTTTGGTATAAACATTTTTTTGGCATTTTCATACAAATATGACAGGAACTTTACAAATAATAGACATCATAGAAAATCAATGTTGTGACATTTTATTGTTATAATTAAGAAAATGGCTGTCATATATTGATGAATTTTGCACAAATAATACAAAACATATTTACTAATTATAATTACTGAATACAAAAATAAAATTTCAAAAATTATATGATTGAGAATTTTTTATATAGGGTACATGCTTTTTGGTATGTTTTTTATGAAAAAATGATATAATTAGCAAAGCGATTGTTTTATTCTTATAAAATTTAGAAAAATAATAAAAAAACACATGTACCAACTGATAAATCTGAATACAAAAACAAAATTTCAATAACTGTATTTTTTGGCAATATTTATATATAGGGGACATATATTTTGGTATTTTCTTTATGAAAAATTGCTATAATTAGCAAGGTAATTGTTTAATTTTTATAAAATTTAGACAAATAATACAAAACACTTGTACCAGCTGATAAATCTGAATATAAAAACAAATTTTCAAAAATTGTATTTTTTAGCAATTTTTTATTAGAAGTATTGTTTTTTGGTACGTTGTTTATAAAAATTTGCTATAATTAGCAAGGTGGTTGTTTTATTTTCATAAATTTTACACAAAAAATACAAAACAAATGCATCAACTAAAAAATATAAATAAAGAAACAAAATTTCAAAAATTGGCATTTTTTATATATAGGGGACATATATTTTGGTATTTTTTTTATGAAAACTTGCTATAATTAGTAAGACGGTTGTTCCATTTTTATCAAATTTAAACAAATAATACAAAACACATATACCAACTGATAAATCTAAATATAAAAACGAAATTTCAAAAATTATATTTTTTAGCATTATTTTTTTATATAGAGGACATGTATTTTGGTATGATGTTTATGAAAAATTGCTACAATTAAGAAGATGGCTGTTATATATTAATGAATTTTGCACAAATAATACAAAACACATGTACTAATTGATAAAACTAAATATAAAAAACAAAATTTCAAAAATGATTTTTTTGGGAATTTTTTATACAAGGTACATGCTTTTTGATATTTTCTTTATGAAAAATTGCTATAATTAGCAAGGTGATTGTTTCATTTTTATAAAATTTAGACAAATAATATAAAACACTTGTACCAGCTGATAAATCTGAATATAAAAACAAATTTTCAAAAAATATATTTTTTGGCAATTTTTTATTAGAAGTATTGTTTTTTGGTACGTTGTTTATAAAAAATTGCTATAATTAACAAAGTGGTTGTTTTATTTTGATAAATTTTACACGAATAATACAAAACAAATGCACCAACTGAAAAATATAAATAAAAAAACAAAATTTCAAAAATTGTATTTTTTGGCATTTTTTATATATAGGGGAATATATTTTAGTATGTTCTTTATGAAAAAATGCTATAATTAGTAAGACTGTTGTTCCATTTTTATAAAATTTAGACAAATAATACAAAACACATGTACCAATTGATAAATCTAAATATAAAAACAAAAATTCAAAAACTGTATTTTTTGGCTATTTTTTACATAGGGGACTTGTTTTTTAGTACGTTATTTATGAAAAATTGCTATAATTAGAAAGATAGTTGATACATTTTGAAAAATTTTGAACAAATAATACAAAACAAATGTACCAACTGACAATTCTAAATATAGAAAACAAAATTTCAAAAATTATATTTGTTGGCATTTTTTTTATATTGAGGACATGTATTTTGGTATGTTGTTTATGAAAATTGCTATAATTAAGAAGATGGCTGTTATATTTTGATGAATTTTGCACAAATAATACAAAACACATGTACTAATTCATAAAACTGAATATAAAAACAAAATTTCAAAAATTATATTTTTGGGAATTTTTTTATATAGGGTACATCCTTTTTGATATTTTCTTTATGATAAATTGCTATAATTGGCAAAGCGATTGTTTAATTTTTATAAAATTTAGACAAATAATACAAAACACATATACAAACTAATAAATGTAAATATAAAAACAAAATTTTAAAAGCTGTATTTTTTTGCAATTTTATATATAGAGAACATGTTTTTTAGTACGTTATTTATGAAAAATTACTATAATTAGGAAGGTGGCTGATTGAAAATTGAAGAATTTTGAACTTGTTGAAAAATATGAAATCAGCATGTTGTAAAACTGATGATAAAAGCCCGGAGAATTTCTCCCTTAAATAAAAATATCATGAATATTATTTTTAGTCTGTTAATTGACATCTATTGGCGGCACATAGTTGATTTACTGGTAATTACATTTAAAACTGGGATGGCAAAGACAACACCGGCCAAAAGAATATGAAGAGCAAACATCAAAAATAGGATGAAGTTATATCAGATCTATCAGAAATGAAAGGAAAAAACTGGAAGAAGAGAATAGAAAAAAATTATAAAATAATAGAGGACAAATTAAAACCTTTACACCACACTGTGGTAGAAAAGGCCAGCTGATTTATATAAATAGTCGGAGACGTGGATTCGATTCCCATCGGAGGGTGAAATTTTTAGAGAATTCAATTATATATATATATATATATATATATATATATATATATACATTTAAAACTGTTATTTTTTTTTACTTCCTCAAGTATAAAGCTATGATGCGCCACTGCTTGTAATATAAACCTATCGACGCCCATGTTAATTATTGATACAATTCCCTGAAGTGTGAACGCTTCAAAAGCCCTAATTTCCGGCCGCCCCCATACATAAAAATATTTTTTCGTACACACACAGATATACACACAAAAAAAGTTATCTGTGGGGAGCCCAGCGCGCTCGCTCCTTCAATTCTCATTAGCGGCGGAATTTTTTAAACGGCCGCGCGCATCATTAGCGGGCTCTTCATTTCTTTCGCGCGGCGGAAAAATATTAATTTGTTACTTTTTATGAAGGGTTCGATTAATAACACCGGCCCCGGCTTTGTTGTGTCGGAAGGCCGCTTTGTGCCGGAGCTACTGACTTGGGGCCCCGACGGATGCCCATCTCTTTTAATTCCCATTCACATGGCGCGAAGGCGAGGATTGATGATTGATCGATCGCTGGGAGAAAGATCTGTTGCGCTCGGGAATTACACAGGCGGGAAAATCGAGAGCGAGAGCGAGTCGCTTTTTGATTATTCGATTAATAGGAGGAAGGCCAACACACATACATGCGCGAGATTCAAAACAAATGCAATTACAACAACTTTTTTATAAGAGCATAAGTGGACAATATCATATAGATTTGTACTATCGATAGATGTGTAATGTTAATGCAATGATAACAATGGACTATCGAAAAAGTACAATAGTACGATGATATAATATGTATGGGCACCAATCTTACCCCTGAAATTTTGCATAATTATTATATATACGTTATTTTGAACATTTCAATTAACTGTAAAAATGTCTTGTGAAATAAAACTATATGCGTTAAATTTTTGAATATTGTAATCTAATTTGAAAGTAATAAAGAAAAATAATTATGTCAATACTGTATATTTTTGATTTATTAAATGAAAACCAAGGGAATGATTTGATAATAAAATGACTTCACTCTTTTATTCTATAGACCATAAAACTATATCTTTAATAACTTATGGGACCTATAAATGGGATGTTGATGAATACAAGCCTTACCCCCACATTCACCAACATTCCATAAATCTATCAATAGCTATTGAACCCATAAGTATTCATCGTTATTATAGTAACTATAAATACATTATCTAGGGAATGTAGTTACTTTAGATTCTCTCTATTGGAAACACTGAATAATTAAACAAAAGGTGTCATCATAGCTCCAATCACAAACACTATTAACTAGTGTGTGACATTTGTTTTGTCAATTTCTGTCACAATGATGTGTTCAATTTATCCATTCAATAGCTGGGCCCTATAAAGTTATAACATGTTGCTGAATACGAGCATAAGTCACATATATTTATTTCTTCAAATGATAAATCACTTTAAAGTGGAGTGTTAATTTTCTATAATTGATTTGACGCCATTTGAACTATTTAAATGCCAACTATTTACATACCAAAACACAAAAACTACCCTGGTTTACAATAATTGATGGCAAATAGTTTTGTAAAGAATTAGATAGATATATTTATTTATTAAAAGAAATAAACCGCACACATTTTTTTTACAAAACTAGCAAGGAAGAAAATGTTCCATTTAAAGTATTTTTTAAAGACCCAAACATCTCATCAAAATTACTATATTTATTGAAAGTAAACTTGTAAAATAAAGTCCTTTCTTTAATAAGAGCTCAAATTTATTTAGATTTATTTTTAGTAAATCGAAATGTTGGTATAACATCTAGGGGATGATAAGTATATCATCCCCTAGATGTTTAGACAAAATAATAAATATCAACATGTTTAGACTAATGGGTGTTTGCGACTACAAAAAAAAATCAGTAACCTGCAGCACGTTATTGCAATATTATATATTTTAAATTATTCTTATATACACTTATGGACAAAAATGATCGCGATAATTTTTGTCCATGAGTGTATATAAAAATAATTTAAAGTATATAATATTGCAGTAACGTGCTGCAGGTTACTGATTTTTTTTGTAGTCGCAAACACCCATTAGTCTAAACATATTGATATTTATTATTTTATCTAACCATCTAGGTGATGATATACTTATCATGCCCTAGATGTTTAAACAAAATAATAAATATCAAATTATGTAATGTTAATGTGTTCATTAATGATTAAACATAAGAAGTAATGTTTAAAAAAAAAACTACTAAATTCCTTCAAGTTGGATTAATCAGTTGCTGCAGCCGTTGGTCACACCCTACACCCCATAACCATCACTAATTCATAATTAAGAGTAAAAATGCGGTTATTATGGCTTTATAAGGTGTGCGCTGCGCTTGTTTTTGAATGCTGAGCAATCAAAGTGTCAAGTGGGCATTTCATTGGACGCTCCGGAGGTGGGTAATGGAAGAAACAGTCGTTTTTAATACGCAATTAAGGGCACAATGGACGGACGGCGGGTTATTGTGTCCACCACAATGAACACAGGTAGTTGTATCGGGGCGCTAATGAAACCTATTACACTAATTGGTGCGCTCGCTCGTTGCCCACCCGTTGATCTTTTTGTGTCCGCTGCCGACGCGCAGCCACAATTTCAAACGAAATCTAAATCACATATTTTACACCGGTTGCTAACATTGGATAACGCAGGTTGGATTTTTTTAAGTCTAATTTATACAATGAACTAAATGATTATATTAAAACACTTAAATTAATTCCCTTCAAACTCAAAATAAAAAATCTACTAATACATACAACAAACTAAAATAAAATAGAAGACAGGGAACAAACCATAGCACCTCTTGATACCGTTAGCCCGAGATGGGAAATCACCCATAAATCTCGCGTCGAGGACAGAGATAATAAACATCAATCATATTTAAACAACCCCACATATTTTGTATTTTTGTATTTATATAGAAGAAGAAGAAGATATATTTATTGTAACATACTTCGAAACTGATTCATTAAGCATTGTTAGTAAACAGTTTAATCTAGATGTTTTCTCTGTTTGTGGACCGATTTTGCTCAAATTTTCACGTGATCACCCCAATTTGGTTTCCCAGCCAATTTGCAAATATTGTCGCAATCCATTCAGCTGTTTTCACGGAGTTTGTTCACAGACAAATTCATATCCACAGATATATAACATACACATAACACAAACATTTTCCAAAAATAGTCTATTTCGATTAGAAAAGTCACGAAACGTAGAAAAACGTCAAAATTCGCAAAAATAATACCTTGCTTATACAGCAGTGCTGTATTCCAAAATGCATTACATTATTTTTCACATATTTTTTTTTTTAATTAGTCTTAAATTAATAAATGACATTAATTTAATCATAGATAATTATGGATAAATAGTGTAGTGCATAGTTCAAGTCGTTTGAAATAATGGACGGGTATAGTTTGGTTGATTGGGGCCGTCCGCCCACCCCACCTTTGTTCGCATAGTTTTTTCCATAGGATAACACACTTCACACAATAATTTAAACAATATAAAACTTCTATATCCAATGAAAAAAACTATGCGAACAAAGATGGGGTGGGCGGGTGGTCCCTACCAACCAAACTATGCCCGTCCACTATTTCAAATGGCTTGAACTATGCATTACACTATTTATCCATAATTTTCTATGATTAAATTAATGTCATTTATTAAGTGAAGATTAATTAAAAAAATATATGTGAAAAATAATGTAATGCATAGTTCAAGTCGTTTGAAATAGTGGACGGGCATAGTTTGGTTGGTAGGGGCCGCCCGCCCACCCCACCTTCGCTCGCATACCTTTTTCAATGGATACAGACGTTTTATATTGTTTAAACTATTTCAAGAAGAGTGGTATCCTATGGAAAAACTATGCGAACCAAGGTGGGGTGGGCGGGCGGCCCCCACCAACCAAACTATACCCGTCCATTATTTCAAACGACTTGAACTATGCATTACATTATTTTTTACATATATTTTTTTAATTAGTCTTTACTTAATAAATGACATTAATTTAATCATAGAAAATTATGGATAAATAGTGTAATGCATAGTTAAAGCCATTTGAAATAGTGGACGGGCATAGTTTGGTTGGTAGGGACCGCCCGCCCAACCCACCTTGGTTCGCATAGTTTCTCCATAGGATACCACTCTTCTTGAAATAGTTTAAACAATATAAAACGTCTGTATCCATCGAAAAAGGTATGCGAGCGAAGGTGGGGTGGGTGGGTGTACCTTACCAACCAATCTATGCCCGTCCACTATTTCAAACGACTTGAACTCTACACTATTCTGTTATCTGTGACCTTCTATTAATCAATTCATTTCATTTGTTAATTTACGAATAATACGTATAAAAACATTGAGAAACAATATAATGTATGTATGTATGTATGTAAAATTTTGGGAAAACAGCACAACGTATTGCAACCAATTTGAAAATTAGCTGAGAATCCTACCCTCGGACAATCCAGTAAAGCATTTGAGCAAAATTGGTTCAATAACAGAGAAGAAAACTAGATAAAATCGATTTCCAACGCACAAATGGTCAGAATTCTTCGAAAAAGGAACGAGTCGCGCAGCAACAACAAGTAACGTCATCGGTGTTTAATGCGCTATACGTCAATCGCGCGGGGAATTAGAAAAAATGGTCATATGTTAAATACAGTAATGAAAATTAAAATGGAAATGTGAGAAAAAAATGTGGGAAATATGGGAAAATATATGAAAATGTTGGAAAATTGGAGAAAATGTAAGAAAATGTGTGAAAATGTGAGAAAGCCAAAATTAGACGGAGTTATGCCCAAAATACTTTTAATTCTTGATTTATGTGATTTATTTCCCAAACAGTATTTGAATTGCTTTTTAGTTTCTAAATTTTACAGCACTGCTGTATAAGATATATTTTTGCGAAAAATTCGAATTGATAATTTTGACTTTTCTCCACGTTTCATAACATTATTTTTTATTTATAATCCTTGTATTGTAAATTCCGAATGGACTAAAAATGTTATCTCATGGGAGAACCATGTTCGCCATTAAGATCCAAATTAAATCTGTGTTCATCTTCATATTATTAGATAACGCAACCGAATGTCGCAGACTCAACGTAGCGACGCACCGGGGGGCATAATGAACGGCATATAAAGGAGGAGGCTCAGGGTGGTTTGAAACTAAATCTAACGTCGTTACGAAATTAGCTTTGATTCGGCTCGGCAATAACAATGCGCGAGCGCGCGTATGTGTGTGCGGGGTATTATGTAAAGTAAACTAATTTCGTGTGTGGCAGAGGGGGTAGATTCGGCTATTAGGGACGAAGTATGAGACGGCGGGCTCGCGCGGGACGCCTAACGCAATTAGGGGTTGGGTAGGCGGTCTCAGATGCGCCTAACTAACCGCGGTGTTCCATCAAAGCGACACATGTACGACAATCCCGGGACGTTCATCATGTAAACCACCCTCTCACAGGGTAGTTGGAGCGCTTGTGGGAAGGTGTATGTAGCTCGTCTTTTGGAAGTAACGAGTATGAGGGGAATATCGATGAGAATTTGTAACTCTATTCACTTCATACAAATATGTATTACTTATCATACTAGAATATATATATATATATATATATATATATATATATATATAAACCAAGAGACGATAAGCCAGCCCGGAGCAACACACAGTAATAAACGAAAACAATAAAAATAATATTTTCAAGTTACACAAGAAAGTGTATAGATAAAGACTTGTTATAATATATATATATATGTGCAAGTTATTATTGGGAAATATATATATATATATATATATATATATATATATATATATATATATATATATATATATACATAACATAACACATACATACATAACAATTTTTTATGTATACACTTTATTCTGTAACTTGAAATATTATTTATTTAAGCTGTTTTCGATTATCATTGTGTGCTGCTCCGGGCTTATTATCTCTTGTTTTGTCGTGCAAGCCGCTCCCGATGTGCACAATTCTACCTCGTCCCTTACAACTGGCGACGAACGATCGCAAGACTTGGAGTGATACAGCACACCACGGGGCGACTAGTACTAACGAAAGCACCTCTAGAAAGTGCAAAACTAGAAATCTGGACGAAATTTGGCAGTATTTAAACACCGGTATTTATCAATAAATTTATTTTATGAATAAATATAGGTATTTAAATACTGCCATACTTCGTCCAGATTCTAGTTTCGCACATTCGTTAGTACTAATCGCCTCGTGGCATGCTGTATCACTCCAAGTTTCAAGCATCGGGAGCGGCATGCACCCGAACAGTGGCGTAGCGAGCATTACTCGCGCCTAGGGCACAATACCTTTTTAGCGCCCCCCTGCCCATTCGAAAACCATATAATATAACCATTTGGCGCCCTTTGTGAGTAGCGCCCAGGGCATGATGCCCCCCCTTGCCCATCCCTCGCTACGCCACTGCACCCGAAGTACCGATATTTATCAATAAATACCGGTACTTCAGTATTATGGAGATGATACAATTTACTCGAAATTAAATCAATTACACCACACTGTTTTTCGCAATTTTTCTATAAATAAAGACTTCAAACTTATACACACGTAGTAAAACCCCATAACACTTAATTAAAGAATTATTATTTTCTTATAGTACATAACACAATTGATTGTACAGCTTTAGTTTAAATGCTTTTCTTCTCTCTCTTGAGTTCCTCTTGATTTAAAGCGTGCAACACCCCGCCCCCAAGATATTTATAAACCATAATGCGCACCGAATCATCAGCCGTAATGTTTTAATTCCAGCAGATCGCTAATAACGCACAGTCTCCGCCCTTCTCATTTATCCTCGAAATGAAATATACCCGCCGATTTATTCACACGCCTTAATTGATGTCTTCATTTCTTACTACATTTACAAATCGTCTGCGCACGCCCCTTGCTCGCGCAGACACACACATAATCGCGCTTAATAATTAATATCGGCATAACAGAATAATTAAGAAAATTTAACATTTTTATTGGTATGTTACATCCCAATAAAAATGTTTAAATCATATATAAATATACTATCATTTATAAAACATATATTTTAGTTCAAAAATATTGCATGTGCTATATGTTAAAGTATCCCCAATATAAAAAAAATCAAATATCTTTAACATTTTATGCCTAAATGTCGAAATAAACCCGAGTATTACAATGCTTTGTGTGTATATATATATGTATGTCCGGATGTCTGTGTACAAAATTGTGTAATCTATATAATTGTGTAAATCAGCATAACGGATTGCATTAAGCAATTCAATTCCCCGCTTTAATATTTAAGTTATTTCTGTCGCAGTATATGGGATGGTGGAGCTGGGAACCAAATGTTCGTTTGGTTGCCTATCGTGTGTATTATCATATATAATTCTACGTGTACGTGTGGTTGCATAGGATAATATGTGAATATATATATATATATATATATATATATATATATATATATATATATATATATGCGGGCACAACATAATAGAAGATGGCGGTGGGAGTAAATATAAACTAATATGACAGATAAAAAATTGTAAATTTTCTTATCTTTCAATCGAATTTTCTATACTAAAATTTCATATAAAAGTTAAAAGTCAATTAAATTTAATATTTAATAATATAGCATACATTAAACTTATGATTATCATATGTAGATATAATCATAAGTTTAATGTATGCTTTATTATTGTATATTAAATTTAATTGATTAGTTACATATATAATTAGAATAGTTAAGTATCAAGATTGATTAAATACTAGGCTGTTCAAATAATTAATTAATTAATTAATTGAAAGTTGGATTTTACGTGACGAGGAGCGACGGTGTGAAACCCGAGGGGGGGTTGTGGGGTGGTGTTGGTGCTGGCAACTAATCACGGAAGCCATCGAGACCAGAAAGTTGGTGGTAATTCAATTGAACAATATCCGGACCGGCGGGTAATTAATACATAAAGGCGGGGGATGGATATGCTTTTAATAACTAGATCCGACGGGGTTTGCCTTAATTAACTCAATACCAAGTTCGTTAATTACGATTGAAGGCGCCGCCTCGCCACCGTAATTCAATTAAAATTCCCGCGGCCGCATTTCCACAAACCGAACTTCTTGTCTAATAGAATCGCCCGTGTGTCCATCGTGTGGGTCGCACGTTTTATAATTGGATGCAAAAAAAAACTGCGTGCACACACGAGGACGCGAATTACGCTGACGGGCGATCATTGCTTCATATTAAATGGATTCGCGGTAAAGCCTGTGCGCTGAACAGACGGGGATCTGTTAAATTACAGACATTAGTGCGTGGACATGTCATCCGCGCCGTCAACCGGCCCGTCATTTGCATGCATACAACTTATTCCCGTTGTTTGCGCGAAAATTATCATCATCATTGCGTAACCGGCCGCCTGACAGGCTTATTACTTCATTTTAGGAATTCATACACTCTTCAAGCATGATACCTCTTGTTAACTTAATCATATTAACATACTAATTAGATGTTCTTTAGATAGTTTACTTTGTAACAATAAGTAATTGTGTCTAAATAAGTTTAATGTACAAAATTGTATTTGATACAATTGTGAAGAGTTTCAATCATTTTGGACAGTTCGAATCTAAGTTAGATTTTTTTTATAGATGTTTATGACGAATTATTTAAAAAAAATCAATAATTAATTTAATTTATTGACATCAAATCATATAAAGCCTATAATAAACATGTTATTAATATGAATACCAACTTTTATTAAAATTCATTCTTAGAACTCGAGTTATATTGACTTTTAAAAAACTAGTTAGTAAATAAAAGTCGTAATTTGAAAATTCTACAAAAATTAATTTTATAAGCTAGCATTGTCTAATTGTATAATGTCATTAACAAACATGTTTTTAATAAGAATGCTAATTTTGATCAATATTTAAGCTGTAGAACTCGAATTATATTGAATTTAATACAAACAGTTAGTGAATAAATGCCAAGTCGCAGTTTGAAAATTCGTCAAAAATTCATTTTTTTGACTAATAATGTCAAATTGTATTGTGTCATTAATCAACATGTTTTTAATAAATATGCCAATTTTGATCAATATTCCACATGTAGAACTCGAGTTATGTTGAATTGAATACAAATAGATAGTGAATAAAAATCAAGTCGCAGTTTGAAAATTCGCCAAAAATTCATTTTTTTGACTAATAATGTCAAATTGTATTGTGTCATTAATTAACATGTTTTTAATAAATATGCCAATTTTGATCAATATTCCATATATAGAACTCGAATTATGTTGAATTGAACACAAACAGTTAGTGAATAAAAATCAAATCGCAGTTTGATAATTCGTCAAAAATTAATTTTTTTGACTAATAATGTCAAATTGTATTGTGTCATTAATTAACATGTTTTTAATAAATATGCCAATTATGATCAATATTCCATATGTAGAACTCGAGTTATGTTGAATTGAATACAAATAGTTAGTGAATAAAAATCAAGTCGCAGTTTGAAAATTCGCCAAAAATTCATTTTTTTGACTAATAATGTCTAATTGTATTGCGTCATTAATTAACATGTTTTTAATAAATATGCCAATTTTTGATCAATATTCCATGTGTAGAACTCGAGTGATGTTGAATTGAATAAAAACAATTAGTGAATAAAAATCAAGTCGCAGTTTGAAAAATCGTCAAAAATTCATTTTTTTTGGCTAATAATGTCTAATTGTATTGTGTCATTAATTAACATGTTTTTAATAAATATGCCAATTTTGATCAATATTCCACGTGTAGAACTCGAGTTATGTTGAATTGAATACAAACAGTTAGTGAATAAAAATCAAGTCGCAGTTTGAAAATTCGTCAAAAATTCATTTTTTTGACTAATAATGTCTAATTGTATTGCGTCATTAATTAACATGTTTTTAATAAATATGCCAATTTTGATCAATATTCCATATGTAGAACTCGAGTTATGTTAAATTGAATACAAATAGTTAGTGAATAAAAATAAAGTCGCAGTTTGAAAATTCGTCAAAAATTCATTTTTTTGACTAATAATGTCTAATTGTATTTTGTCATTAATCAACATGTTTTTAATAAATATGCCAATTTTGATCAATATTCCATATGTAGAACTCGAGTTATGTTGAATTGAATACAAACAGTTAGTGAATAAAAATAAAGTCGCAGTTTGAAAATTCGTCAAAAATTCATTTTTTTGACTAGTAATGTCTAATTGTATTTTGTCATTAATCAACATGTTTTTAATAAAAATGCTAATTTTGATCAATATTCCATATGTAGAACTCGAGTTATGTTGAATTGAATACAAACAGTTAGTGAATAAAAATAAAGTCGCAGTTTGAAAATTCGTCAAAAATTCATTTTTTTGACTAGTAATGTCTAATTGTATTTTGTCATTAATCAACATGTTTTTAATAAAAATGCCAATTTTGATCAATATTCCATATGTAGAACTCGAGTTATGTTGAATTGAATACAAATAGTTAGTGAATAAAAATAAAGTCACAGTTTGAAAATTCGTCAAAAATTCATTGTTTTGACTAGTAATGTCAAACTGTATTGTGTCATTAATCAACATGTTTTTAATAAATATGCCAATTTTGATCAATATTCCATATGTAGAACTCGAATTATGTTGAACTGAATACAAACAGTTAGTGAATAAAAATCAAGTCGCAGTTTGAAAATTCGTCAAAAATTCATTTTTTTGACTAATAATGTCAAATTGTATTGTGTCATTAATCAACATGTTTTTAATAAATATGCCAATTTTGATCAATATTCCACATGTAGAACTCGAGTTATGTTGAATTGAATACAAATAGATAGTGAATAAAAATCAAGTCGCAGTTTGAAAATTCGCCAAAAATTCATTTTTTTGACTAATAATGTCAAATTGTATTGTGTCATTAATTAACATGTTTTTAATAAATATGCTAATTTTGATCAATATTCCATATATAGAACTCGAATTATGTTGAATTGAACACAAACAGTTAGTGAATAAAAATCAAATCGCAGTTTGATAATTCGTCAAAAATTAATTTTTTTGACTAATAATGTCAAATTGTATTGTGTCATTAATTAACATGTTTTTAATAAATATGCCAATTTTGATCAATATTCCATATGTAGAACTCGAGTTATGTTAAATTGAATACAAACAGTTAGTGAATAAAAATCAAGTCGCAGTTTGAAAATTCGTCAAAAATTCATTTTTTTGACTAATAATGTCTAATGGTATTACGTCATTAATTAACATGTTTTTAATAAATATGCCAATTTTGATCAATATTCCATATGTAGAACTCGAATTATGTTGAACTGAATACAAACAGTTAGTGAATAAAAATCAAGTCGCAGTTTGAAAATTCGTCAAAAATTCATTTATTTGACTAATAATGTCAAATTGTATTGTGTCATTAATCAACATGTTTTTAATAAATATGCCAATATTGATCAATATTCCATGTGTAGAACTTGAGTTATGTTGAATTGAATACAAACAGTTAGTGAATAAAAATCAAGTCGCAGTTTGAAAATTCGTCAAAAATTCATTTTTTTTACTAATAATGTCTAATTGTATTGTATCATGAATTAACATGTTTTTAATAAATATGCCAATTTTGATCAATATTCCATATGTAGAACTCGAGTTATGTTGAATTGAATACAAACAGTTAGTGAATAAAAATAAAGTCGCAGTTTGAAAATTTGTCAAAAATTCATTTTTTTAACTAATAATGTCTAATTGTACTGTCTCATTAATTAACATGTTTTTAATAAATATGCCAATTTTGATTAATATTCCATGTGTAGAACTCGAGTTATGTTGAATTGAATACAAACAGTTAGTGAATAAAAATCAAGTCGCAGTTTGAAAATTCGTCAAAAATTCATTTTTTTAACTAATAATATCTAATTGTACTGTCTCATTAATTAACATGTTTTTAATAAATATGCCAATTTTGATTAATATTCCATATGTAGAACTCGAGTTATGTTGAATTGAATACAAACAGTTAGTGAATAAAAATCAAATCGCAGTTTGAAAATTCGTCAAAAATTCATTTTTTTAACTAATAATGTCTAATTGTACTGTCTCATTAATTAACATGTTTTTAATAAATATGCCAATTTTGATTAATATTCCATGTGTAGAACTCGAGTTATGTTAAATTGAATACAAACAGTTAGTGAATAAAAATCAAGTCGCAGTTTGAAAATTCGTCAAAAAATTCATTTTTTTTACTAATAATGTCTAATTGTATTGTATCATTAATTAACATGTTTTTAATAAATATGCCAATTTTGATCAATATTCCATATGTAGAACTCGAGTTATGTTGAATTGAATACAAACAGTTAGTGAATAAAAATCAAGTCGCAGTTTGAAAATTCGTCAAAAATTCATTTTTTTGACTAATCCTGTCTAATTGTATTGTGTCATTAATTAACATGTTTTTCATAAATATGTCAATTTTAATCAATATTGAATTTGTAAAACTCGAGTTGTGTTGAGTTTAACACAGTGAATAAATATCAAATCGCAGTTTAAAAATTCGTCAAAAAATCATTCTATTGAGTAGTAATGTCTAATTGTAAATAAATAGTATAATAAATATGTTTTTAATAAATATATTAATTTTGATCAATATTCAATGTGTAGAACTTGAGTTGAATTTATTAATTTATTAATAAAATTAATAAATAATTAGTAGAAAATATTGTTGACGCACAAAATTATCTCTTCAACTCGTAAAGTGAATAATTTCCATCATCAAAATCTACAAAATTTAAAACTCTTCATGCCACAATACAATTATGTATTTAAAACGCAACGACAAAAGTTCCACTTGATCGTTTCGGAGAATACCTCGACACACACACACAAAAAATCCGAGCTTTCTTTACCATAATTTCGTCCCAATTGCTCTGTTTAGAAAATCTCCCTAGTGCTCCGAACAAACAAAACACACATGAGAGTGAGATGCACTAATCGAGCAATCCGTTCCGGCGAGTCGGATTCCCACAAATAACGCGATCCCCCCATTAAACACGTAATAAACAAAATAATGAATGGAAACGATCTGCGGGCGCACGTCCGTTTTACAGAATGATATGTTGACGTTTCTTCCTCTCTCTCTCTTTCGTTTGCTGTGCTCGGTAGGAGGAATTAAAATCAATTTAAAAGGAATTAAAACGTCGCAATTACAGCCCGCCGGGGACATGCGCAACCTACAATTTACGAATTTCTCGGAACGGCGACTGTTGTGAGAATGGCACCACAGGACGGTCGTTCGTGCGTGAAAAAAATGTCTTTAACGTAATGATATTGTTACGTTGATATGCATTATACAATATATAGAGATGGAACATAAAAGATCTACAGAAAAAAAAAACTTTTTATGATAAAAAATATATCAATTTCTATTCAATAGATACAGATTATATTTTCACCTGTTTCTATATGTTCATGTATGTACACTTAGTTATTTTATTTAATTTAATTTCGTAGGTTGTAATTTTTTGTATTTTATATCTTATATTTTGTAAGAATTTGTATGAAATGGCGTTGCCGTAAATAAAAAATTATTATTATTATTATTATTACATACAGAATTTTACAAATTTCTATAAATCAAGTCAGAATTATATAATAATTTTTTTTGAGGATATATAGAAAACTACAGAAAACCTATAAAGTTCACAACTTTATGCTAGAAACCCGTTCTCAACAGGAAATCTATATAAATAATACCCATAAGCTATTAAATAAGATATTCTAATTAGCAAAATAGCTCAAAATATCTTCATTATATTTACAGATACATTGCAGATAATTTGAAAATAACTTGCTTTCTCTAATGTCATCTATTAAATCTAGTTACAGTATTGAAATCAAATTAAATTTGGAAGATATTAATAGTAGACAATAAAGATATTCGAATTTGAAAGATATTTCAAAATATCTTCATTATTTTTAAAGATACATTGCAGATAATTTGAATATAACTTGCTTTAGCTAATGTCATCCATCATATCTAGTTACAGTATTGAAATTAAATTAAATCTGAAAAATATTAATAGCAGACACTATAAGATATTCGAATTTGAAAGATACCTAAAAATATCTTCATTCTTTTTAAAGATACATTGCAGATAATTTGAAAATAACTTGCTTTCGCTAATGTCTTCCATTATATCTAGTTACAGTATTGAAATGAAATTAAATTTGGAAGATATTAATAGTAGATACTATAAGATATTCGAATTTGAAAGATACCTCAAAATATCTTCATTATTTTTAAAGATACATTGCAAATAATTTGAAAATAACTTGCTTTTACTAATGTCATCCATTAAATCTAGTTACAGTATTGAAATTAAATTAAATTTGGAAGATATTAATAGCAAACACTATAAGATATTCGAATTTGAAAAATACTTCAAAATATCTTCATTATTTTTAAAGATACATTGCAGATAATTTGATAATAACTTGCTTTCGTTAATGTCTTCCATTATATCTAGTTACAGTATTGAAATTAAATTAAACTTGGAAGATATTAATAGTAGACACTATAAGATATTCGAATTTGAAAGATATCTCAAAATATCTTCATTATTTTTAAAGATACATTGCAGATAATTTGAAAATAACTTATTTTCGATAATGTCATCCATTAAATCTAGTTACAGTGTTGAAATTAAATTAAATCTGAAAGATATTAATAGTAGACACTATAAGATATTTGAATTTGAAAGATACCTCAAAATATCTTCATTATTTTTAAAGATACATTGCAAATAATTTGAAAATAACTTGTTTTCGCTAATGTCATCCATTAAATCTAGTTACAGTATTGAAATTAAATTAAATTTGGAAGATATTAATAGCAAACACTATAAGAAATTCTAATTTGAAAGATATCTCAAAATATCTTCATTATTTTTAAAGATACATTGCAGATAATTTGAAAATAACTTGCTTTCGCTAATGTCTTCCATTATATCTAGTTACAGTATTGAAATTAAATTAAATTTAGAAGATATTAATAGCAAACACTATAAGATATTCGAATTTGAAAAATACTTCAAAATATCTTCATTATTTTTAAAGATACATTGCAGATAATTTGATAATAACTTGTTTTCGCTAATGTCATCCATTAAATCTAGTTACAGTATTGAAATTAAATTAAATTTGGAAGATATTAATAGTAGACATTATAAGAAATTCCAATTTGAAAGATACCTCAAAATATCTTCATTATTTTTAAAGATACATTGCAGATAATTTGAAAATAACTTGTTTTCGCTAATGTCATCCATTAAATCTAGTTACAGTGTTGAAATTAAATTAAATCTGAAAGATATTAATAGCAAACACTAAAAGATATTCGAATTTGAAAAATACTTCAAAATATCTTCATTATTTCTAAATGCTAAATGCAACGAGTCAGGCGATAGATTCATTCTGTGAATGAATAACATTGTAACATTAATAATCAATCATAATGATTTCTGCTGTTAATCAATGCACGCACCACGCACACCCCATCCTCGCCGCCCCCCTTAAACTCCCGCCTAATGCCATTTATATTCCCCGACTGCTCCGCGGAGCGAGGTGTCGCTAATTTGTCTAAAGTGCAAATTTTATCGCGCGATCCAATTTGTCGCCGACGGGGGAAAAGTGCGAGCCGCCGCCGGCGGCAGCGCCTTCACTTAGCACTCGTCCGCCCGTCCCGACGCCACCGCCGCCTCTTCCCCGTTTGAAGCGGCGCCGGTTAAGTAAGCTGTTTTAATATTTAATAACGCCTCGCATATTTATGAGCGAGTAGCGCGACTTTTTTATCCGTCCGTGCGCTAATAACGACACCCATTAAGAATACTCAAATAGATGATGATACAAATTAGAATTTATAACGACAGCGACAAGATTTAATGCCAGATATTTAATAGGTTTACTTTGTCCAGACAGTAATTATTAATCAAATTAAATAGTTAAATATCAGAAGAATTGTTCGATGTTCATGGAAACGGCCCAGTCTTGGATTATGTGCTAGTCGAAGCAATTGAAAATGATGAGCTACTACATTTCAAGGTTGAAAACGATGGGATTCAGACCATGTGGTAGTGGAAATAGTGATGGTGGAAGTAGTGGTGGTGGAAGTAGTGGTGGTGGAAGTAGTGGTGGTGGAAGTAGTGGTGTAGTGGTAAGCAGAATGAAGAATGAGAAGGGAAAGTGGCATCATAGACCATTTAGTTTTTTTATTTTCAAAATATTATTACAATGTACTCCCTTAGGAGGAAAGTTTAACGCCATCTGGCGGTACCACATCGATTAACCATGCACATCCACATGGTAATAACCGTCAACATGCTCATACCATCAGAATCACCAAGTAGTGTCCTCTATTTTTATGTTATAAAACAATGTAGAGCATACTTTGATTGATAAGTTATGTAGAAGAACATTGTATACATTATAAAACAATGCAGTGCGTTATATGTTCGTGGATCATATGTAATCACGGGTTACAATTAATTTACATTTATATCAGCTAGCTACAGTCCTTTATCTACTAAATGATTGGACAGAATTAAATCGTTATCAACAATTTACAACAAAAAAAACAAAAAATTTATAAACTTCTATTCGTTCCCCATTCTTCATTTAATTTGAGATTTTGTTACATTTTAATTTGAACCTCGCACCACGCGGCGATAATTCCATGGATTTCGTCGACGGGGCGTCGCGTTCATTTCTCTCTCTCTCTCTCTCTCTCTCGCCACTCTGCAGTTTAATTTAGTGCGGCCCTATCGCGTTTTGTGCGCCGACGTTAATTAATTACCCGGCTGGCCATTGTGGCCCCGATGGGGGCCTAATAGTCCGCGGCTCCCGCGCGGCAGCACAAAGCCGCCCGCAAAGTAGCCGCCACTCCAAACATCATTACTCCGCTCATTGTCCTAAACTAATCTCCACGCCTGAGTCCAACAGCACCAGGAAAATGAGTTGATATACAAGTGCAAGTGGTGTTTGTTGCAAATTATGCTTCAAATAATGGATTATTATACAGTTTTCACATGCCTAAATATAGTTAAACATGTAAATAGCTTGAATGATTATAAAAGTAACTAAACTCTATCATAATAGAGATGATATGATTATTAATAACATTTAAATTTTACTCAAAATGTGAAAAGAGATATATTTACTGTTATTTTTATATATGTATATTTTTTTTTAGTAAAATCACATCGTCTAATATCTATCAAATCCTCCCCAAGTTTCCAATAAAATCCCGCTAGCGCGTGATGGTCTAGTGACTCGCCTGCATTTTAAATGTCTCCGGGAATATTTGAAAAGTTTTATCCGAAACCTTTTATCCCATTTTACATAACTTCCTCTTCGATGGACCATATTGGCCCGCCCTCCACTTAAAACCATAAATATCCGCTCTCGGTTTTGAACGTAAACAAATATATTCAGGGCAACTTCGAAATGATATTAATTACAGCCAGGCTGAGGAAGGGGGGGACTTACATTTTGACAACAATACCGGATGATTGGCGCAATTCAAACTCAAAACGGCTCGCGGATTTTGCAAGATCATCGCCGCGCACAATGAAATTCTAAATGCTCCATTTTAGAAGGGAACGGTTTGGCAAGCTGCCCGAACACTATTATTTAAAATTTAATCTTCAACTATTTTATCATGCAGACGATCGTTATAATTTATTTTTTTTAAAGACATTTTCGAATCCTTGCTTTTATTATAACAAATAACATAATGCAAGAATTTCTCTTAATCAATTTTTGTTTTGTTATTCTATAGCAGATTAATTGGTAGAGCACACGATGGGTCTGGTGAACAGCCTGTTTATGTAGAGGGTGCAATGAAGAACTAGAAACAGCAGAGCATGTAATATGCCTCTGCCCAGCTCTAGTAAACACTAGGCATCTAATACTAGGGGAGTGCTGGCCTAGTATGGTCAGCATTGGCAGCTCCTCACCCGCCAAAGTTTTGCAGATTGCACGAAAAATTGACTGGTGGGACAAGTTAGCTGTCTTAAAGGGAGGTTTCACAATGGGCCCATTTTTGAGGCCTAAATGTCTGTAGCAATGCTACCGTCCAGCCAACTATCCAGAACTATCCATAATTGGTAGAGCAGATCTATGAATCTGAACTTCACCTGTTTCATTTAAATTTGGTTGCAAATATTATTTCTTTAAAAATAAAGACAGTTTATTATTTTTATAACAAAAAATGTGTAAAGTATTTTAACAAGAATATAGAACACATATTTTAATATTTAAATATTGTTTTTATTAATAAATATATTTAAATAGCACCACTGTGACTATAAAACAAACAATAAAAAGATCTATCGCCCTGTGACCTCACCCCTGGCCGCCTCTGAACAATGCCACAATTTGCACCGTCATCGCGTAATATTAATGATAAAAGTCAAATAAACGACGTCGGCAGTATATGAATTTATCATTCAGGGGCTAACTCATTGTGCGAACGATACCGGCGAGGGGTGTTGGAAGTGGCTGTTTAAAAGAGTGCCACTTCCACAATCAAGGACCATGAAAAGTAATTAATTGCGCCAGAAGTCGGAATATGTTCGCACCCCGTTTTACACACACACACATACAGAGAGAAAGAGCGGTGACGTGGCGGATTTTTCTATTGCGTTGTTGTTGTTATATGAAAGAATTACAAACAGAAAAACGAATTTTAATATGGCAATACATTTATTATTATAATAGAGTAATAGAGCTTTTATATATTTAAGGCGAGTCACTTATGGTTGTGTAGGGGAGAAAGATTGCATCAAACAAAATAATAATACTATCATCGTTATATTTAGAATTTATAAAAAATAGTTATATGTATATATGTATATATATATATATATATATATATATATATATATATATATATATATATATATATGTATATATGTATATATGTATATATGTATATATGTATATATGTATATATGTATATATGTATATATGTATATATGTATATATGTATATATATATATATATATATATATATATATATTTGAACTATGCACTACACTATTATCTTGTATTTTCTATGATTACATTAATATCATTTATTAATTTAAGACTAATTAAAAAAATATATATGAAAAATAATGTAATGCATAGTTCAAGTCGTTTGAAATAGTGGACGGGCATAGTTTGGTTGGTAGGGGCCCCCCGCCCACCCCACCTTCGTTTGCGTACTTTTTTCAATGGATACAGACGTTTTATATTGTTAAAACTATTCTAAGAAGAGTGTTATCCTATGGAAAAACTATATCAGCAAAGGTGGGGTGGGCGGATGGCCCCCACCAACCGAACTATGCCCGTCCACGATTTTAAATGACTTGAACTATGCCCGTCCACTATTTCAAACGACTTGAACTATGCATTACATTCTTTTTCATATATATTTTTTTAATTAGTCTTAAATTAATAAATGATATTAATATAATCATAGAAAATACAAGATAATAGTGTAGTGCAGAGTTCAAGTCATTTGAAATAGTGGACGGGCTTAGTTTGATTGGTAGGAACCACCCGCCCACCCCACCTTTGCTCGCATAGTTTTTCCATAGGATAACACTCTTCTTAGAATAGTTTTAATAATATAAAACGTCTGCATCCATTGAAAAAAGTACGCGAACGAAGGTGGGGTGGGCGGGTGGCCCCTACCAACCGAACTATGCCCGTCCACTATTGCAAATGACTTGAACTCTGCACTACACTATTATCTTGTATTTTCTATGATTACATTAATGGCATTTATTAATTTAAGATTAATTAGAAAAATATATATGAAAAAGAATGTAATGCACAGTTCAAGTCGTTTGAAATAGTGGATGGGCATAGTTTGGTTGATAGGGGCCCCCCGACCACCCCACCTTCGTTCGCATAGTTTTTTCATTAGATACAGATGTTTTATATTGTTTAAACTATTCCAAAAAGAGTGTCATCATATGGAAAAACTATATCAGCAAAGGTGGGGTGGGTGGGTGGCCCCTACCAACCAAACTATGCCCGTCCACTATATATATATATATATATATATATATATATATATATATATATATATATACTGTAGAGTATTTCCAACCCTAGAGATTATGACTAGACGTTTTTCTGTAGCTGTTACCGTTTCCTGTTGAAGCAGTGAGAAAATATGAATATGATGAAAGCCAAAATCTCTACACTGTTTTCCCTAATTTTCTATAATTAATTTAATTAGATTTATTAAAAATGCGAGAAACAATGTGAATAGTAAACAAGATTGTTTAGTTAATTAAATAATAAAAATTGAAAATAGCTCAATAAAGTATATGATTATTGCAAATAAATATATAATTGTATAGCACAAACACACAATTGGCATTAAACTACTCGTTGACGTTATAAACGCTTTTATATACATATATATGGATAGATATTTTTACATTGAAACAATTACAAACAATTTGCGGGGTATTATTGACCATCTGTAATTGCAACTGGCCTGTTGTTGTAGGGGGCGGCCGCGCGCGCCTATTACGAACGTTCAGGCTGCCCACGGTCCGTTGGCCGTCCATTGTCATTTATAACGTATTTGTCATGATTTCCATTTAATATTTAATAATGTGTGCGAGTAATGGCATGTTTACCGCACACTAATTACCGGAAGTACCGATCATGCCATGCGATTAAATTGCCTAAATATATCTGCGTACTGCACCGGCCGGAAAAACGCATGCTTCAAGTGTTTTTTTATTTTAAATGTACATGTTTATTTCTTTATTAATTAATGAAATTAAGTTCTATGTTGTAAATCGAAATAATATTAGATTTTATTATACAAAGTTGCACAAACACAGTATACAGAGTGATGTCTGGATAGTTCTGGATAGTTGGCTGGAGGGTAGCATAGCTACAGACACTTAGGCCTCAAAATGGGCCCATTGTGAAACCTCCCTTTGAGGCTGCTCACTCATCCCACCAGTCAATTTTGCATGCGAGCTGCAAAACTCTGGCGGGTGAGGAGTTGCCAATGCTGGCCGTACTAGGCCAACGATGCCCTAGTATTAGATGCCTAGTGTTTACTAGAGCTGGGCAGAGGCATATTACGTGCTCTGCTGTTTCTAGTTCTTCATTGCAGCCTCTACATAACGGGCTGTCTACCAGACCCATCATGTGTAGGATACAGAGTGATGTACTTGTTATAAAATTTTAAGTAAAAAGTAAAAAAAAAAACTGATATATGAAAATTTAGTTTTTATTTTGGAACTAGATGAAATGCGCGCCATTCGATAGGGATGATTTGTAAACAAATAAAGTAAAATTAAACAGTAGTTATCTGGGAATTGAACAGCGTCGTTAGAAGCTATAAAATCTTATAGAGTGTGACAAAAATAACGTATAATATATGTTGCCGCCAACTTAGAGCAATTAAGGTTTCATATAGTTGGAAGTAATTTTCACCCCACATATTTCTAATCTCCACCCTCGCCATCTCAAGTGGGTACTCGACCGCCGCGTACCCAAGCAGTACGAATCCAGCATCTCAAGTTAAAACACATCTTTCACATTTATATTAAAATAAACTACACAATAAAATAAACGACGAAAATAGCTAAAAGTGATTCCATACAGTCCATTACTATCACCCAAAAAAAATATATTTAAATCAAATCCATTGAGCAGGAAATAAATCGAAGTTAATTATTCGATAGAAAGTTCATATACTTTATTAGTTACAAATGTTACAACTAACCCCCTAGGAGGAAAGTTAAGCGCCATCTGGCGGTACCACATCAATTAGCATATGGTAATAACCGAGATCTAATAAGATCGAAATCTAAATATGTAGATTGCTAAGAGGTGGATTTACACTTATATATACTTTTATATATATATATATATATATATATATATATATATACCTGTCTGACATTTGAAACTTGAATTTTTGAAAGGTGGGGTGGATGGGTGCTCCCCACCAACCAAACTATACACGTCCATTATTTCAAACGACTTGAACTATGCATTACATTATTTTTCACATATATTTTCCTAATTAGTCTTAAAATAATAAATGACATTAATGTAATCATAGAAAATTACGGATAATAGTGCAGTGCATAGTTCAAGTCATTTGAAATAGTGGACGGGCATAGTTTGGTTGGTAGGGGACACCCGCCCACCCCACCTTTGCTCGCATAGTTTTTCCATAGGATAACATTCTTCTTAGAATAGTTTTAACAATATAAAACGTCTGTATCCATTAAAAAAAGTACGCGAACGAAGGTGGGGTGGGCGGGTGGCCCCTACCAACCAAACTATGCCCGTCCACTATTTCAAATGACTTGAACTATGCACTACACTATAATTTTGTATTTTCTATGATTACATTAATGTCATTTATTAATTTAAGACTAATTCATAACAAAAATGTCAGACACAATGTAGTGCATAGTTCAAGTCATTTGAAATAGTGGACGGGCATAGTCCGGTTGGTGGGGCCCCCCCGCCCACCCCACCTTCGTTCGCATAGTTTTTTCATTGGATACAGATGTTTTATATTGTTTAAACTATTCCAAAAAGAGTGTCATCGTATGAAAAAACTATATCAGCAAAGGTGGGGTGGGCGGGTGGCCCCTACCAACCAAACTATGCCCGTCCACTATTTCAAACGATTAGAACTATGCACTACACTATTATCTGTTATTTTCTATGATTACGTTAATGTCATTTATTAATATAAAACTAATTAAAAATATCTGGTGTGGGCACCACACGATTTTCCGTATATATATATATATATATATATATATATATATATATATATATATATTAATAAATAATCCGTTATTAAACCTCTTCAAATATTTTATAAACACCCAGTATAATTTAATACGATCTAAATATTATTTCCTAATATAATTTTAAATAATAATTTCCTTAATTCCCTATAAAATCCTTTTCATTCATCCCTTTATTGCATTTATTTTTCTAATTATAGAATCTAATTACTCCGTTCGTGTACATACACATAAAAAACCATCGCCCCCTACCGCGCATAGCTCTTACATCTCAAAAATTCGATTACTGTCCCCGTTGGCAATCTTAAAAATGAACGGACGAATTTAAAAAGTCCTAACTAGTGTTTTAAAAGTTACCACTTTATAACGAATTACACTGTTCGTCCCTTTTCATTCCCCCGATTTTTTTCCACCCTCGCTCGCCGCCCCGACTGGTGCCGCAAAAAAAGTTTAAGGCTTTTAAAGATGTAACTCGACGGAATGGATTTAACATTTGTAAGAGGAAAGTTTGCTTTTTTTTAAAAACTCGCCAAATGCAATTAGTTCGCTTTTACAGATGCTAATGGTAAAAATTTGTTAGAGGAATGTGATTAGAGATCGAAATTAGTTAGTAATGATTGCATTTGAGTTCTAAATAATTACTATATTAGATGTATTAATTTTAAGCTAGTTTATTACCTGAATCTAGTGTTGTTTCCCATACTATTATACATAATATTACACATAAGAGTCGCGGGACGATTTTTAATCATTTCATTAATTACTGAGAATGAGTTCGATCCCCAACAGGGAGCGAATTTTCGCGAATCACTTTTTACAGTTTTTCAGAGATTTTTTGTGAAGTTAAGGTAAATATTTGAGCTGGGCCGATTAAAATATTATTTCGCAATTCATGTTTGTTTACTCTGACATTTGAAATAATGTTTCTCGGAAATTTCCTTATATAACCTATATCATAATATACATCTATGATCGCAGAAAAAAAATCCCTTTCAGAAACCGTAATAAAAAAAACTTGTCGATGATGTTATCGTTCATTCAAAAATGGTCGCAAAAAATTGACACTTAAAAAAACATTAAATTTGTCAATTAAAATCAAAAATCAATGTGTTTAAGCAATTTTTGTAAAATATTTAAATAAATTATTCCATACTTTAGAGACACCCTCTATATTATAAACCAGTTTGTATATGAATAGAAAAAATATAATTTTTTAATCATAAAAATAAATAAAATGATATAATTTTCTAAAAGCAGTGTACTATTAAATCCCCGGCACTCATTAAACTCTGAGCCATTAAACTGCAACACACACACACACACAAGCGAGAACCTTAATAGTTTTCCTATTTTCGCTATATTATACAGTTCTGGCTTTGTCATTTTATGCGGGAGGGTAGTAATTTTAATCCGCCCTGTGTGTTTTATAAAGCGGATTATTAGGACGATTCGGTGCACCCCCACGAAATTGTTCGCCCTCTCCACACCCCCCGGTCGGACGAGCTATAACGCCGGGCGTTACATAGATTTTCCCGGCTGCGGAAACTTTTATGCATGGACCATAAACCCAATGAATGGTAATAGCATTATCTATACCCTACTTCCGGTAATAATAAATTCCTTCCCCTGAGCGCGAGCGCGATGCGGTGATTCATTGTCCGCGCGTTTACAGTGCCCTGCGTTAACAGTCCATCCCCTAATAACATGGCAAAGTAAATAATGCTAGTAAAATTTTTACTAATCTAAATGAATCAATACACAATCAATATTTTATTGGCATTAGTTCACTCTTGCCTATGGATGGAGATGTGTAGGAGAAAACTTGTTAAAAACTGGTTACCAATAGAAAACAGAAAGTTGTTTCTTGCTCTAGATATATACCGAACACCGGGTAGTGCCCTCTATGGATAATATTCCAACAGAGTGCTTGAGATATCAGCACAAGGTCAATCTTATAAAACATATATAAGTGGCCTTGTGCTGATATCTCAAACACTCCGTTGGAATATTATCTATAGAGGGCACTACCCGGTGATCCTGATGGCATGAACATGTTGGCGGTTATTACCATATGGGTGTGCATTGCTAATTGATGTGGTGCCGCTAGATGGCGTTTAACTTTCCTCCCAGGGGATAGTTGTATCAAATACAACTAAACTAAAACCACAACTAATTAAAAATTAATTCACTGTTATTTTCCTTGGCCTCCATTGTTTTCATTTATATATATATATATATATATATATATATATATATATATATATATATACATATATATATATATATATATATATATATATATATTTTTTTTTTTTATTTAATTATTTCTCTAAAACAATCACTTTTCCATGAGACTCGAACCCACGTCTCCGGCTATCGCGACAATCGCATTATACTTCAGTCAGATAGCTATATACGGCAAGAATTCATTCACTATACATACAAATTTATTTATAATATTTTTTGAATAAAAGAGTGGATTCAATTTTATTTCATGGTAAAACCCCATACTATTTATATGTTTACTCTTTTTACTTTGTAAATAAATATGTTCCTGCATTCAGTCGTAGTAAATATTTCCCGATATGACAAGCTGTGCGAGCAAAATTGAAAATGCCGAGTGTGCACAAATTTAGAAAAAACCTGTGTTGTTTCGACCTGACGCTGGCCGCCCGGTTAATAGGCTTCATGGGATTAGTGAGTTTAATTCATAATTTTTTACCCTTTTCTTTTCATTCTCAGATTTATATGTTTTAAAGGCCATATCAATTCTTCTGACGACTGTACTCATCAGCGATAAGTTTGGCGACAATTTTAATAACAGTAGAAGAACTGCATTGGCTTTAGGCTTGGACTGGCAGCATTTTCATGTGTATGCCAATGCCACACACCATGCAGACCCAGAAGGTTAGTAAATATAACCCTAAAGTTATGTAAAATATAACAATATACAACGTTATTTTAAATTGTTTGACCCCCTTCATGTTCAAAATAACAAACCAGTTTATAAATAATTAACCCCCGTATTCACCAACGTTCCATAAATATATCAATAGCTATTGAACTCATAAATATTGGTTGTTATAGCAATAATAAATACATTATATAGGGAATGTAGTTACTTTAGATTCTCTCTATTGGAAACACTGAATGATTAAACAAAAGATGCTCCAATCACAAGCGCTATTCCAGGTGTTTTGACAATTTCTGTCACAATGACGTTTGCCAATTTATTCATTCAATTTCAATTTCAAAAAATCTCGCGGCGAGGACCGAGGGACGAAAATTACAATTATTTTTTATTCTTTTTTCTTTCTGTAGATGTGCAATTTTACAATTATATAATTATGATTATACTGTATATGTATGGACAAGAGAAAAAAAAATAAACAAAAAAAATAATTAAAAAAAAAAAAACTTATGGGACCTATAAATTTATGGGATGTTGGTGAATACAGGCATTAGTCGTGTAATTTAAATTTCCATGGTAACAGCAATCAATTTACTAATAAAATTACCAAAAATAGGTAAAGTTTGGAATGATTTTATTTTTGTTACTATACTAGAATCGCCGATGGAATTGAGTGAACACTGCGTGCACCTGCATGCACGTTCACAATAGCCATGCCACCCTATACGTCCGTATTATTACACTGTACAAGTAAATTTAAACATTCTTGATCACTGAGATAAAGCTTAGCACAAAAGATAAGTTTGTTAATGGCCATAATTAATTTGATATTTATATTTAATAAACTGAATTTTTGACGAATTTTTAAAATTATGTTCAAGTTTTATATAAACACATTCTACTAAAATGCCTATAACAGGAGTTATACTGCTTGAATATTGATGAAAATTGACATTTACATCAATAATAAGTTTGTTAATAGCCATAATTAATTTGATATTGATATTCAATAAACTGAATTTTTGTCGAATTTTCAAAATTATGTTCAACTTTTATATAAACACATTTTACTAAAGCGCCTACAACTCGAATTATACTGCTTGAATATTGATGAAAATTGACATTTACATCAATAATAAGTTTGTTAATAGCCATAATTAATTTGGTATTGATATTCAATAAACTGAATTTTTGACGAATTTTTAAAATTATATTCAACTTTTATATAAACACATTCTACTAAAATGCCTACAACTCGCATTATACTGCTTGAATATTGATGAAAATTGACATTTACATCAATAATAAGTTTGTTAATAGCCATAATTAATTTGGTATTGATATTCAATAAACTGAATTTTTGACGAATTTTCAAAATTATATTCAACTTTTATATAAACACATTCTACTAAAATGCCTATAACAGGAGTTATACTGCTTGAATATTGATGAAAATTGACATTTACATCAATAATAAGTTTGTTAATAGCCATAATTAATTTGGTATTGATATTCAATAAACTGAATTTTTGACGAATTTTTAAAATTATATTCATCCTTTATATGAACACATTCTACTAAAATATCTATAACTGGAGTTATACTGCTTGAATATTGATGAAAATTGACATTTACATCAATAATAAGTTTGTTAATAGCCATAATTAATTTGGTATAGAAATTCAATAAACTGAATTTTTGACGAATTTTCAAAATTATGTTCAACTTTTATATAAACACATTCTACTAAAATACCTACAACTCGCATTATACTGCTTGAATATTGATGAAAATTGACATTTACATCAATAATAAGTTTGTTAATAGCCATAATTAATTTGGTATAGAAATTCAATAAACTGAATTTTTGACGAATTTTCAAAATTATGTTCAACTTTTATATAAACACATTCTACTAAAATACCTACAACTCGCATTATACAGCTTGAATATTGATGAAAATTGACATTTACATCAATAATAAGTTTGTTAATAGTCATAATTAATTTGGTATTGATATTCAATAAACAGAATTTTTGACGAATTTTCAAAATTATATTCATCTTTTATATAAACACATTCTACTAAAATGCCTACAACTCGAATTATACTGCTTGAATATTGATGAAAATTGACATTTACATCAATAATAAGTTTGTTAATAGCCATAATTAATTTGGTATTGATATTCAATAAACTGAATTTTTGACGAATTTTCAAAATTATGTTCAACTTTTATATAAACACATTCTACTAAAATGCCTACAACTCGAATTATACTGCTTGAATATTGATGAAAATTGACATTTACATCAATAATAAGTTTGTTAATAGCCATAATTAATTTGGTATTGATATTCAATAAACTGAATTTTTGACGAATTTTCAAAATTATGTTCAACTTTTATATAAACACATTCTACTAAAATACCTATAACTCGCATTATACTGCTTGAATATTGATGAAAATTGACATTTACATCAATAATAAGTTTGTTAATAGCCATAATTAATTTGGTATTGATATTCAATAAACTGAATTTTTGACGAATTTTCAAAATTATGTTCAACTTTTATATAAACACATTCTACTAAAATGCCTACAACTCGCATTATACTGCTTGAATATTGATGAAAATTAACAATTATATTAATAATAAGTTTGTTAATAACCATAATTAATTTGGTATTGATATTCAATAAACTGAATTTTTGACGAATTTTCAAAATTATATTCATCCTTTATATGAATGCATTCTACTAAAAATCCCTTACAACCTCTAAATACACATAATAGTGATAATTTAAATTATAAAATAATTATAGTCTCACAGTTTGTATGTTTTAGGAAAATTAATTTCAGTAATCGTAATCTTCTACGCTGTACTCTATTTGTTGACAAGTTCCCTATTAATTTATGCAACAATTGCGGTGAGTAATATTTAATAGTATTAGTGATATCTAACATTTATTTATTGTATATTTTTTGTAGTTTAAAAGATGGTTTACTGTTCCTTGGCTGATCTGCGAATTATTTGGATCCATTTCGAAAACAACAGCAATGATTTATCATGCAACTAACAATTGTGAACATTTCAGTAATGTTTTCGTCGTAGGATCTATTTGTTATATCGGTAATTATAAAATTGTCAAATGATAAATTTGTAGTAGTATTTTGTATACGTATATTTTTAGCTTTAATGTCATTACTGTCAAACATTAATAAATAGTATGCATGTTTGACAGTAATAACAGTGAAGCTAAAAATATACGTATACAAATAATTACAAAAAAATATATCACAATTCAAACGACACTAATAAAATCACAAATTTTAATAAAAGTGTAAATAATAATAAATAATCTGTATCAAGTCAACTACTTGATTTAACACATATTAACCTAATTTCCAAACTGTTATGCAAATTAGTGTAATTTTTCTACCATTACTATTTTTATAAAGAAATTTCTATTACAATTATTACTTGTATTTGTTACTAGTTTTAATGATTTGGTGGTGGATTGTTGTCTTCGCCGCACAAACGACGTGGACGTTCCAAAACAATTTCGCGTTCCATTTTTCAATGACGCCCAAACCGAGCGTCAGCATGGACAGTCGCATGGGGGACTCACAGTGCACGATCAGTAGTAATATAAAACCGAAATTACTGCAGGCTGATGAGGCGTTAGACTCGCCCATACAGCAACAGTACGTGCCCAACCAGCAGTACTCCGAAATATAATTGTGTTTTTTTTTGGTTTATTTATTTTTCTCGTTATAAATTGTTTAAACACATTAATGTTAAATTGTAAAATGTTTCAAGTTAACTGTAAAATTGTTGGTTATATAATAAATAATAATGTTATTAGTATTTTTATATTTTTGTAATATTCAGAACATATTATATAATATAGCTTGATTGATGCACATCAACATTCCATAAACTTTATAGGTCGCATAAACTATTGACTGGATAAATTTAAAATGTCATTGTGACAGAATATGCCAAAACAAATGCCAAAACAAATGCCAAAACAAATGTCAAACATCTTGAATACCGCTTGTGATTGGAGCTTAGCTTTGATGACACCTTTTGTTTAATTATTCAGTGTTTCCAATAGAGAGAATCTAAAGTAACTACATTCCGTAGATAATGTATTTATTATTACTATAACAACGAATATGGGTTTAATAGCTATTGATAGATTTATGGAATGTCGGTGAATATATATTATATATATATATATATATATATATATATATATATATATATATATACAGACGTTTTATATTGTTTAAACTATTTCAAGAAGAGTGTTATCCTATGGAAAAACTATGCGAACAAAGGTGGGGTGGGCGGGTGTCCCCTACCAACCAAACTATGCCCGTCCACTAATTCAAATGACTTGAACTATGCATTACATTATTTTTCATATATATCTTTTTAATTAGTTTTAAATTAATAAATGACATTAATTTAATCATAGAAAATAACAGATAATAGTGTAGTGCATAGTTCAAGTCGTTTGAAATAGTGGACGGGCATAGTTTGGTTGGTAAGGGCCACCCGCCCACCCCACCTTTGTTCGCATAATTTTTCCATAGGATAACACTCTTCTTGGAATAGTTTAAACAATATGAAACGTCTGTATCCATTGAAAAAACTATTTGAGCGAAGGTGGGGTGGGCGGGTGGCCCCTACCAACCAAACTACGCTCATTCACTATTTCAAATGACTTGAACTCTCCACTACACTATTATCTATAACTTTCTATGATTTAATTAAATTCATTTATTAATTTACGCCTAATATATAAAAAGAATGTGAGAAACAATGTAGTACAGACTTCAAGTTATTTGAAATAGTGAACGAGCATAGTTTGGTTGGGAGGGGACACCCACCCACCAATAGGATAACAATCTTTTTGAAATTTTGTAAACAATATAAAACGTCTGTATAATATATATATATATATATATATATATATATATATATATATATATCCGCTGGCCTAACAAAATAAAATTCCCATCACGCCTTCTAATTCCACAATGCAAACACAAACAATAATATTAAAATTTAGATTAAGATTCTATTGTAAATAACAAGTTTATATACAACTGGAAAAATTGACGCGGGCAGAAAAACTCCAGTCCTTGTCATATATTGTAACTGGTTACATTTACACATAGTAACAAATTCTACCAACTGGTAAAATCGCTCCCCAGAATTTATACCATTTTAATGTCATTTCTGCTAGTGAAACAAACTTTGGTTATTCCTAATAAACTACTCGAAACAAAAAATTAAAATTTTGTACAAAATATATAAACGTCACGTAATACGCATTTCAACCATTAGCAATTGTTTCATGATACCCTGTTGAATGACGAGAATTGTACCTAGTAAAATAATCATGTAGAATCATCAAAAGCCCCCCGAATACTCGAATGAAATTGTAACAACGGAGTAAACGGTTGAAACGTGTATTTGTGTTTCCACAATTTCACGATTCAAAGATAATTATAAGCATCATTAAAGTAAGTACCATACATAACAAGATGTATGAAGATATCTTCAGTATAACTAATTTTCTTGAAAAGCGTTTAATTCATTAACAAATATGTGTGTTATTATGTTGTTATTAAGATAACTTGTAGTATTTATGCAGGTACGCCTGTCAATATGCCTGCAGTATAGCTAATTTTCTTGAAAAGTATGTAATTGATATAAACAAAAGGTTTATAAGCAATAATGTAAATAAAAAACAAACAAAAATTAATTTTGTTTGTCAAACTATCTATTGTTGCCTTAGAAATTGCAACTCCAATTAAATATTTAAATATTGAATACAAATATCACTCTCGATGGGATTCGAATCCGAACCTCTGTAACCATAGTACCGTTAATTATATCTTTCGTCGGCGCCGTGTCAATTAACTTCCTAATAAATATTGACAGTCTACTCCGAAACGTAAAAAGCAAATAGATAATATATATATATATATATATATATATATATATATATATATATATATATATGAATATTGAAAAACGCAACTTACCTAAAGGCCTTCTTACTCCGATCCAGAAAACAGCTATACTCCAGACGTGCCTAATTGATCGGACATTCCTGGGCGATATAGGATACAAGATGCACTTCTTTTTCATATCGCTCTGCCAAACCAGCTATGGATAGGTATCTTCGGCTGAAACAAAAAAACCATAATAATAATAATAATAAGCTTTATTGTCCTACAAAAAATATTCCATTTACAAGACCAACAAATATACAGTACAATTCTAATAAATCACATACAAATAGATATAAATATATAAATATAAGTATAAAAATAATTTTAATTTCACTAACTTTACCAATAATTAGATAATGATAATAACTACAGTCATAGTACGCTCATCTAGGTCCATCTGTCATTAATAATCTAATTAAAACGTCCTGCGAAACAGTAAATGGATCTACGTTCGTTCGTACATAGTTTTTAGCACTATATTATTTTGTTATTAGATTTAGATTCCTCTAGGTGGATTCTACTATTCAGCCAGGGAACACGATGATGGCGTGTATAAGACCTTAGTGTGAAATGGTCTTATACACGCCATCATCGTGTTCCCTGGCTGAATAGTAGATACAAACCACTGTTTCACCTAGAGGAATCTAAATCTAATAACAAAATAATTTAATAAATACTACTAATATAGTACAACTAATCCCTCTAGGAGGAAAGATAAACGCCATCTGGCGGTACCACATCGATTGGCAATGCACACCCATATGGTAATAACTGTCAACATGCTCATGCCATCACCGGGTAGTGCCCTCTATGGAATAATATTCCAACAGAGTGCTTGAGATATCAGCACAAGACCAATCTTATACAACATATATAAGTGTGAATCCACCTCTTGGTAATCTACATATCTAGATTTCGATCTTACCTTTTCTCCTAGGGGGTTAGTTGTACTATTTTTGTATATAACCACTCGAAATATTGTTGGACTTCATCCTCACTAGCTGAGCTACACTCCATATTTTACACTACTCTCTCCATATTTTAAGAACAAACTATATTACTATTACTAGCAAAATATATTGAAATTTTCATTGTCAAAATGTTATAGGTCTAAATATGATACAACTAACCACCTAAGAGGAAAGTTAAAACGCCATCTGGCGGCACCACATCAATTACTAATGCACACCCATATGGTAATGGTGCCGCCAGATGGAGTTTAGCTTTCCTCCTAAGGGGTTAGTTGTATCATATTTAGACCTATAACATTTTCACAATGAATATTTCAATATATTTTGCTATCATATTTATATATAATCACTCGAGATATTGTGTGAATTCATCCTCACTAGCTGAGCTACACTGACGAGATCTAATAAGATTGAAATCTAGATATGTAGATTGCTAAGAGGTGGATTTACACTTATATATGTTTTAACACTACTAATATATTAGAAGAAACTGATTATAATAAATGTAAACAACTTAAAACCGCATCGTAGCACATATTAATTCATAAATATCTATAATTTCTTACTAAATCTGTTCGAAATGGAATAAAGTAAACGAATTTAGTTGGTCTGTTCATTTTTGCAGGAAAAGCGAATAAAAGCGAGCCTCCCAACCCCTGTCTCTGTCCCCCCTGTCCCCTGTCCCCTGTCCGCGCGAACGCCGTACATTTTCCATTTGGACTAAATCCAATTTTTAGAGACCCGGCGATTATTCAAATGCGAAGATTTATGGACGGCCCTCCCGCATATAAATCCGCCCGAAAATACGAGAAAACGACCGGCCCGGACCCGATGCTAATTTATTGCGGGGCAACGCTTGGGTGCCGACCAAATTGTTACAAAACTCCGACGCCCACCCCCACACCGAGTACGGCCTGGCCTGATAGAGTCGCGGTTAAACTTCGCGCAAGTCGAATTATGCATCTCATGAATCATCTGTTCGGTACGATTCAATCGGTTTCCGGGATGTTAGGGCAGTTAGGGGAGCCACGATTTACACACCCGCCCCCCCATTTCTTAATGAAGAGTGATTTATGTAGGCGATTTTGGGTTGAAATTGATTTTTTTCTTCTTTCTCGAGCAATTGAGGGTAATAGTAGATGTTTCCCGTTTGGCAACAGGAATACATTTATTCATTCAATATTTACTTATAACTAAAGGACTATATCATAAAGTAGCAACACACTAGCACAAAAATTATACAACTAACCCCTTATGAGGAAAGTTAAACGCCATCTAGCGGCACCACATCAATTAGCAATGCACACCCATATGGTAATAACCGTAATTGATGTGGTGCCGCCAGATGGCGTTTAACTTTCCTGCTAGGGGGTTAGTAGTGTCATTTTTATGCTTGTGTATTGCTAATTTAGGATTTTGTCTAAATAAAATTTGTTATATAATTTATTTTAATTATATATATATATATATATATATATATATATATATATATATATATATATATATATATTATATTTATAAATGTATTTACGAACAACTAGAAGCAAAATGAAAACTAGAATCCTGTTACTACAGGATTCTAATTTTGCTCCTTTTAACAAACCAACACTATGAATTATTAAATATCTTTTCTTTAATTACTGTAATTTGTAAATGGCAAGTTAATAAAATGATTATTATTATTATTCTTAAACTAGATAAATTCCCGTCGTTCGGCGGATTATGATGAATCACTTTTCAAAATGAAAACTAATTAAGAAAAACTATACTTTTCCTCTGAAAATATTTCCAAACTTGATATTGTGCACTTGTTTTATTCAGAAATGCTCATTGTACAACGGATAATGAATAAATTTACTTCTAATATATAAAAAACCAAACCCTATTTATAAAATTACACGATAATTCCGAATGATAATTTCGTATGATAATTTCGTATAATTGATCCGAACGAAGATTCCGAATGAAAATTCCGAAGGATAATTCTGAATGAAAATTTGGAACGATAATTCCGAATGATGATTTCAAATGATAGTTCCGAAGGATAATTCTGAACAAATTTCCAATTGGTAAATCCGAATGATAATTCCGTAGAAGAATTCCGAAGGATAAATCCGAGGGATAATTCCGAATGAAGATTTCGAGAAATAATTCCGAATTATTCCGAATGGTAATTCCGAACGATAATTCCGAAGGAAATTCCGATCGAAAAACCGAAGGAAAACTCTCAATGAAAATTCCTATTGATATTCCGAAGGTTAATTCCGATTCGTTCGGAATTTTCGTTCGGAATTATCAATCGGAAAGACAAAAAGACAAAAGACAAAAAAAGAAAAAGACAAAAAGACAAAAGACAAAAGACAAAAGACAAAAGACAAAAGACAAAAGACAAAAGACAAAAGACAAAAGACAAAAGACAAAAGACAAAAGACAAAAGACAAAAGACAAAAGACAAAAGACAAAAGACAAAAGACAAAAGACAAAAGACAAAAGACAAAAGACAAAAGACAAAAGACAAAAGACAAAAGACAAAAGACAAAAGACAAAAGACAAAAGACAAAAGACAAAAGACAAAAGACAAAAGACAAAAGGCAAAAGACAAAAGACAAAATATATTTAAATAAATTAAAACTGTGCGCAATAAAAAATGACAACAATGCCCGTATAAATCCTACAACGCTGATGACTACCCAAAGCGCAGGACATCATTATATACTGTGTTATTTCTCGAAAAAACAATTACATTCTATTATTATATTCAAAATTCTGCATCGAATGGTGTTAATTGTTTATAATAGAGTTAAATTACTAAAATATTTTTTAATTTATAAATTAGTGTCATTCACCCTACCCGTTTGGTTACTACTAATGACTAGCAGTAAAATATGTTGGCGACGCGCTCTACTATTAATGGTCAGCATGTATGACTACTAGTCGCTAGTAGTAACCAAGTGGACGGAGCCATTGTGCAATTAAAACCATCATCAATGCATTCGAATTGAAACGTGTACAATACATCAATTGTTTTAAACAAAGTACGTAAGAATACAAATGACGCTCACCGATTAGATGTCAACTGTATCACATCATTTTCTTTGCGCGTTGCTCCTGTTGCAACCACAACTCGTCTGGGTAGTGGCACACATTACACGATTATTATTAATTAGTGGAACCGTTTAGTGATCGTTTTATTGCAATCAGATATTAATTAGAGGTTAAGCAATGTATGCGTGAAATTTACGTGCGAATCCACCGGCATACCGACTAGTACTAAAATGGCTGCCCGATTGGACCCGATCGTGAACGATGTTTGTTTATTTATTTAAATTGTTTATGTTTTCGCTTCAATTAAACATTTTGGTCATTTCAAAGTAGCAACAAGTGTTAAAATTAATTGTATATCAGTATATACTTACTAAATTATTAATTTTATATAAATATATATATATATATATATATATATATATATATATAAAATTAATAATTTAGTAAGTATATACTGATATACAATTAATTTTAACACTTGTTGCTACTTTGAAATGACCAAAATGTTTAATTGAAGCGAAAACATAAACAATTTAAATAAATAAACAAACATCGTTCGATTTTAAGGTTATGTTCAGATAATTTATTAATTTGGCAATTTTGTTTGTTTAGTGATTGACTGTTATTTAATAATGATACCTGTATTGGGTGTCGTGGTGTAAACGTAAGTGCTTTACACCACAACGTCCAATAAGTCTATATAATTACATAAAAATTTACAAACCAAGTAAACACTGCAACCACCAAGCAGAGAGAAAAAATTAATTATAATTATGTTGGTATATCTTTATTAATTTTGCCTATTAAGTTGCTCCAATGTAAAACCATGGCCGACAACTGCAGTTCAGGCGGCATTAGCTCAATATAATATTACGAATAAACCTGAAGGTGAGTGTCAATCTATTATTTTGTTTGGTTTGTGGTAAAAATGTGATATATAAGTGTCTTTCGTTTATCACTCTGGGCTGGTACGGGCTTATTATTTCTTGTTCTATTTGCCGCTTCCGATGCACATCTCTACCTCGGCCCTTACAACCGGCGTTGTACGATTGACCTGAGTGATATTGCACGCCACGGGGGCGACTAGCAATTATAAACCATGCTAAATGAAAGCGCCTTTATATCACGTATAATAGTGATCAAGTTGGCCGTGGAAAAACAAAAGTAGTTGCAGGTTCAATTGATATATTTTTAGTTGTTTGTATCATGCAATTGTCCAAGATATTCAATAAATAAATCGATTGCGATCAGGCGTAATATTAATACTAATAGCACTCACCATCAACTTATGAGATCAGCCTGTGCTAATAACGTTTCCATTTGCCCGAATCCGATAAATCATCGTCGCATTACAATTGAAACGCATAATCTTCAATAGGATAACTCCCCATAAATATTTAACGAGGATAAAAGAATAACACAACACTCCATTATGGTGTGTATGTGTGCGTACGTGTGCGGGGTGTTTACCGATATCAATCACCCCGACGCCCTCGCTCTCTTTCAATGACTAGGGGGGCCCCCGCGCGATTCGCCACGGTGCCGCGACTAATAACGCGAATTAAAGCCACCCCACACACACACACAACTCTTACAGTGCCCGATAATGGACCACTAATGCCGCCACTAATTCCACAACAATAAAAGCAATTCAACGCACAATCGTTATTACTGTAATGGTCTTATCTCTGATGTACTCACCCAAAATTCTATGTATGTCCAAGCTTCCTGGCCCATTTTAAGGTTAATACTGTTCAATCACTTATCACGTATTATATTAGTAGTGCACTCACTTTTTACACAGGTGTAATGTACGCGTGCATACTATTAAAACGATTACAACTTTAGGAGCAATTAATTACAAATTATTGCGAACTGTCATTTGACAGCCAATGAAATAAAACTAACCTGTTGACAGCGGCCGTCAAAAGTTTATTATAAAATCATTTCAATTTAAATAGAAATAATTAAAGTAGTAATTGTTTTATAAATTATTGAGCTTATTGTAATTAAATAAATACTACATTAGATTGTTATATATATTTTTATGATTACACATGTATTTTTTGTTTGTTTTATGAACATAATTTGTTTTAAATCATTTAGCAGTCAGACGAATTATGTTTAATTATTAGTCTGATTCTATTAGATTTCAATTAACTAATTAGTATTTTACATTAATAATAATATTTTGTTTAAATAATTTCATAATAAACAATTTCGGTGTATCGATTTTTCGGCACGGCGCCACTGAATGAATTTATCACATAAGTTAACCTGTCAAAACAAATGAGTTTGTTGTTGTTCCCGCGTAACTTGTTGCTGTGATTATAATTTAGTGTTTGTGTTAATTAAAAATATGGTGCTACAGTTGGAAGCGAAACGGATCATCAAATGAAATCAGCCGTAAGTGATTTTCTATATTATTTTACTATCTCATGCTAATTATTGTGGTGGATGCCGCAACGCGATAATTAGGATTGATTGATATTGTTTAGATCTGTGTTCGTTTATCGTACTGGGCTGGTCTTAGTTGACTTCAAACAGTCTGGACTAGCTTCCTAATGATAAACGAAAGAGGCTTAGTTTAGAGAATCTTTAGGGGTTATGTTATTTTTTAAGTGTTATGATTAATTAGGCAGTATCGTTATGTAAGTTAAGTAAGTTAAGTAAGTTAAGTAAGTTAAGTAAGTTATGTGTTCCCTACACATTGTACGGTATTAACGGGGGCGGGGGGCAACTGCCCCAGGGCCAAAATGGGACTGAATAATTGATTCTTTTTTATAACTTCATGTGAAAACAGCTACAGTGGCGGCATGACTTGTGCCCCCTTGAGTAATTTTCTAGATCTCACACTGCCTACACTGGGCATAGTCCTCCCCGAAGCCTTACTTTCACAGGGGGTTTGTTCTTTAGTAGGACGAGTATTGTAAACAGGGGAAGATATAGATATACAGGTTGATACACACTGATACAGAAAATAACGACAGCAAAAATTACATTACGTATCATAATACTTAGCGATACACACAGATGTAGTCAGAACGTAGTGAGAGGGGTGGGGGGGCAAGGGGGTCATCATGCCCCGGACGCTACGCACAAGGGGCGTCAAATGGTCCACAAAAGTATATTTTATATATAATATTATATATTTATATATATATATATATATATATATATATATATATTCGATAAAAAGTTATTGTGCCCCAGGCGCGAGTTAAACTCGCTACGCCACTGAATGTAGTGGTTGGCATCCCCACTTAACAAACGGGCGGTCCCGGTTCGAATCCCGGCTCGGGTAGTGTGAATTAAAGCCTGTATGACATCTAGTTTCCTATATCGTTTTATATATAAGAATTGATATATTAAACTATATAACTATTTCTAAATGGAAAATTAACATTGTGTATTACGGTTTTTGTTTTTGTTAAGTGAATTTATTATTATTCCGCCGCTATATCATTATCATTATCTATATATGACACATGTAGTTTGTGTCTGCATCGAAAATCATATAAGAAACTAGTTAACGTCATACGGACTTACGATGAATCATGTTTATTAATTAGTACGATTGTATTAGATTGCAATTTACATTTACATTAAGATTTTTGTTTAAATAATTTTATAATAAACAATTTCGGTGTACCGAATGTTCGACGTGGCGCTACACTAGTGGCCATGTTACATTTGTTAACCTGTCAAAACAAATGAGATTGTTATTGTTCCCGCGTAACTTGTTGGTGTGATTATAATTAGTGTTTGTGTTAATTAAAATTGCTGTACTATAGTGGGATGTGAATCAGATCATGAAATGTAATCAGCCGTAAGTGATTTTTTATATTATTTATACTATCGCGTTAAGTGTAAATGTGAATGTCGCAACAGGTTAAGTAGCATTGATGGATATTGTTTAATTTATACAAACTTTATGTTGGGTTTGGGAACATATCTCTTTCAGATGACACTGTCTAATCATATTTATAACATACTGGACACTTGAAAACTAGTGTCCAGTATGTTATAAATATGATTAGGCAGTGTCGACTTAAAGTGATGTGTTCCCTACACAAGTATGACCTTGAGAGCCCATGCCATGGCTCTCAAGGTCATACTTTCTTCGTTGGGGCACAGAGCCGTCCTAAGATATTCGGGGCCCATGGGTAATTAAATATAAAGCGCCCTTCTTCATAAGAAAATAAACGGGATGGCTAATATGGGAGAGCAGGGTGTAACCAATAAAAATTGTACCCCCAAAAAGCTTGCGCTCCAGGGCTATAACTCATTTAGCTTTGTGGTTAGGGTTGCCCTGCTGTGGCATTGATTGATAGTAGGGTTATGATTTATAACAGAGGTACAGGTTGATGATTGTATAAGGTATTTCTGAGATATTGGTGATATTTATAAGAACTGCTGTCTTATTAACTTCAATTATTTTCAGGGTTGAATCTCTTGAATTTAGAAGGAGAATGGCTGTGTACTCGAGGAGTGGGCGATCATTTGGACCAACGTCTGCAGATTTATTCTATGTTCTCCACAAGTCAACGAGCGAAAATCTTTTGTACTGGCTGATTCACACGTTGTTTTTGAGGCGTTTAAGGCGAGGAAGAAAAGTAAGTTTTTAGACTAATTTTATCCCAAAATATTTCACGGTCTTTTGTGCTAGAATAGGATGATTGAGAAACTATATGAAAAAAGCTATTAGTCTGTGATGGAAAAGAATGAATTGTGATTAATTGGGATTGAGTTTGAGACGCAATTTGTTGTACCAACAACATGTTTAGTACAAATAGCGTCTCAAATTCAATTCCAATTAATCACAATTCATTGTTTTCCATCACAGATTAATAGCTTCTTTCATATAGTTTCTCAATCATCAATCTTTTCCATCACATATTGTATGCCATTTCTTGCAATTTGAAAATAGTTTGTTTATAATGTTTACCTTATGCTACTACTACTATTATATCATCTGCATAATGTAAATTCCCTGTTTCCAAGTCTACATGAGAATTGTTATTAATTGTTGTTACCAGAGGCAGTTATATCAAAAATATAGGAGGATAAATATAACGATTTTTTTTTACTTTGTTTTTTATCACACTTCAGTTACACTTTGCAACTAGTTTCGGCTAAACTCTAGCCATTTTCGAGCTCCTCCGATGACTAGAAAATGGTTAGAGCTTAGCCGAAACTAGTTGCAAAGTGTAACTGAAGTGTGATAAAAAACAAAGTAAAAAATCGTTTTATTTATCCTTTAATATGAATTATCACAAAGTAGACGCCTTAACAATCCAATATTTAAAAATAGGAGTTAAAAAGGAAATGAGAGAGAGAAAGGATCCTTGAGGAACCTTTTGTGTAGAGTTGAAAGGATTAGATAGGTCATTTCCTATTGATTATATATTGCCAGCCCATGCATTAATTATATTTACTATCAAATCTTTATCATTTGCTTGCATTACAATTTTACATGTATATTTTTGTTAAAACGCTGCTTTGCAGCATGTAAAATGTAAAATTGCATAGTGTGCTGTTTAAATTGCGCAACACGTTTGGTTCCTGCTAATACAAAAACATCAGGATATTAATCGCCGTGAAATAGAGTTGCGTGTCGGCTAAACGCTGTGTTTAATTTTTGCTTTTATTCGTGCGAGCGTTTAATTTCGCTACACCGCACCAGCGCATTTTCTAACCTGCTAATCGATGATTAGAGAGGCTGCCGCACTTTAATATCGTATCCTTGCAGTGCAATTGCACATCAAATTACGAATGTAGTGTATGTATTTATCATTACATCAAAGTTGTTGCATTATTTATAACTAGTGGCATTTTGCTGTATTTTAAACATTTTTTTTTCCATTTGTATATATTAAATTGATATATTTCATTTAGATTGTATTTTTTCATGATTATTAAATAAAATATTTAAAAAAATAATAATAATAATAATTTAAAAGTATCCAGATTACGATTCGAGAACTGTGGTATTATTCGGTGACAATATTGGGACTATTAAAAATTATATGGTGATCTAAAATTGTCTGCCATATGGTTTATAATTAAAATGATACAACTAACCCTCTAGGAGGAAAGTTAAACGCCATCTGGCGGCACCACATCAATTAGCAATGTACACCCATATGGTGATAATTCATCCTCACTAGCTGCCAAACTAATTAGATCTAATAAGATCGAAATCTACAAATGTAGATTGTAAAGACGTTGATTCACACTTATATATAAGTTATTTTCGTTCGTTATAATTTCGATATTTTTTCCCGCCTTCTAGATTATATTAGCAATCAAAAACATAAATTTTAGTGACTGGCCATTTCTAGGAAGGCCCCAACTTTAATCCAACTGAGAATAGTTTTGGCATTTTTATCTATTTTTATCACTTTTATAATTTATCATGTGACGAGTTTGTCTTTTATTTATAATGTCTTTGTCATAACTCCCATTGTTCTTAATCTCATTCACATAGAGACCCATTATTTTTTAAACAATTAATTTGGGGTTTAGGTTGTTTAACCTCGCACATTGTTTTAATGTAAAATTGTAAATTGTAAAAGAGTTTTTATTTGGTTCGAAATTGTCTATCCAACAGGTTAATGTTTATTTTAATTAAACATTGTTTACTTTCCTTATACAACAGTGCTGTACAAATTGTTCAATTAAAATAAATATTAGCCTATTGGATAGACAATAATATTCTTTTCGCAAAAAAAATCGAATTGCTAATTTTGACTTTTCTTGACGTTTCATGACTAATATAGTCGTAATAGACTATTTTTTTAAAATGTCTATGTATATGTGTATATGTGTATATGTGTATATGTGTATATGTGTATATGTGTATATGTGTATATGTGTATATGTGTATGTGTATACCAATCTAACTATGCCCGTCCACTCTTTCAATCGACTTGAACAATACATTACATTATTTTTCATATATATCTTTTTAATTAGTCTTAAATTAATAAATGACATTCATTTAATCATAGAAAATTATGGATAAATAGTGTAGTGCATAGTTCAAGCCATTTGAAATAGTGGACGGGCATAGTTTGGTTGGTGGGGGCCGCCCGCCCACCCTACCTTTGTTTGCATAGTTTTTCCATAGGATGACACTCTTCTTGAAATAGTTTAAACAATATAAACCGTTTGTATCCATTGAAAAAAGTATGTGTGCGAAGGTGGGGTGGGTGGGTGCCCCCTACCAACTGAACTATGCCCGTCCACTATTTCAAACGACTTGAACTATGCATTATATCATCTGTCATTAGTTTCTGTAGATGTCTATATTAAATAAATAAATAAATAAATAAATAAATAAATAAATAAATAAATAAATAAATAAATAAATAAATAAATAAATAAATAAATAAATAAATAAATAAATAAATAAATAAATAAATAAATAAATAAATAAATAAATAAATAAATAAATAAATAAATAAATAAATAAATAAATAAATAAATAAATTACATTATTTTTCATATTTCATTTTTTATAAGTCTTAAATTAATAAATGATATTAATTTAACCGTAGAAAGTTACGAATAACAGTGTAGTGCAGAGTTCAAGTCGTTTGAAATAGTGGACGGGCATAGTTTGGTTGGTAGGGGCCGCCCGCCCAACCCACCTTTGTTCGCATAGTTTTTTCATACGATAACACTCTTCTTGGAATAGTTTAAACAATATAAAACATCTATATCCAATGAAAAAAACTATGCGAGCAAAGGTGGGGTGGGCGGGTGGCCCCCACCAACCACACTATGCCCGTCCACTATTTCAAATGGCTTGAACTATGCACTACACTATTTATTCATAATTTTTTATGATTAAATTAATATCATTTATTAATTGAAGACTAATTAAAAAAATATATGTGAAAAATAATGTAATGCATAGTTCAAGTCGTTTGAAATAGTGGACGGGCATAGTTTGATTGGTAGGGGCCACCCACCCACCCAACCTTTCTTCCCATACTTTTTCCATAGGATAACACTCTTCTTAGAATAGTTTAAACAATATAAAACGTCTGTATCCAATGAAAAAACTATGCGTGCGAAGGTGGGGTGGGCGGGTGGTCCCTACCAACCAAACTATGCCCGTCCACTATTTCAAACGACTTGAACTATG
>OZ012669.1:59841769-59879269 GCA_963942505.1 Lordithon lunulatus
GCCTAACAAGAACGAAGGATCTATTCAGAATAGAGAGGAAGGAAAATATGGATTGGGCCCTTAAATTTTTCAAAATATAACCAGGAGGGGTTATATTTTGAAAAATTTAAGGGCCCAATCCATATTTTCCTTCCTCTCTATTCTGACTAGACCCTTGCTCTTATCAGGCACACCCCACCCTCCCCTGAGGATGGAGTGTGCCTGACTCCATCCTGATTCCATCCTCAGAGTAGGGTGGAGTGTGCCTAACAAGAGCGAACGGTCTATTCAGAATAGAGAGGAAGAAAAATATTTTGGTAGCAAAAAATACAATATTTAAAATTTTAAAAGTTTAAAAAGACAGAAACTAACCAAATTATATAATAGAAATTCGAATTTAAAAGTATATAACATCTAAAGTTGTAATGGGCCTTTCACAATAAGCGCGGTAGTGGTAAGGTAGCGGTAAACATTATTTTGCATGGCTATAACAATTCAGACGTTTAGAATTGGACAATAATGCTATGCGATAATTATGGTAGAGATAATTACCAATGTTCTGCCATAGTTTTACTGCGCTGCTGTAAACGCCCGAATTTTTATACATGTGTGCAATTTCGCATACCGCTACGCTACCCCTACCGCACTTATTGTGAATGGCCCATAACTTAATCATCAATGTGGTATCTCAACGATTTCTTGAAACGATACCAGTTAATATTGAAAATATATAACCCGCCGATAATATCTATTACATAATCGCATAATGAATAAATACAATCGTTCTATAATTATAAAATAGACACAGCCGGTCTCAAAATGAATTGATCACAACATTTATGTGATAATTCGAATATATTGTGTTAAATGATTTAATTTAGTATGTGGTAATTGGCAACATTTGGCCGCCCTTTGTCGGGCCCTGCATTCGGACGAGCAGATAAATGGTTCCGCTGACCACCGATGACCCGTTGAGCCGGAGGAGGTCCCCGTAACAATTAGCGGTGTGTTTGAAATCTCACCACAAACTTTTAAATTACTATTACCCTACTACGCTCAAAATATATAGTTGAAAATAAATAATAAGATAGTTGGCGACACACAGTTGTGGTTGATGGATTATAGACAATAAGTTTCACAATTAAATACCTACCAGGAATTATATTTAACATATAGTTAAAATCTGTTTTGACAAAAGTTATTTGATTATTATTATGTTTTCAGTAATATTTCTTATATTATTGTGTTTGCTTAAGATATTATCATTGATTAATCATCATACAGAGGAAAAAAAAAAATAGATTAATCATGATTTACCTGGGCATACGAATAAACGAAAACCTAAGCTGAAACACTTATACACTATACACTATAAAAAATATATATATACTATAAAAAAAATATATAAAACAAAACTCATCTATACACATAGTATTTTATAGAACGAGGAAGTTAAATACCTCAAAACCTAAAATAACTATTTTCAAAGCCCACTATGCATCCAAAATAACAAATTCAATAAACATATGGGAAGCAAAACTATGCAGATTCATGATATCAAATGACTTGAACTATGCCCATTCACTATTTCAAATGATTTTTATCACACTTAGAATAGTTACACTTTGCAACTGTAACTGAAGTGTGATAAAAAACAAACTCAAAAATCGATTTATTTATCATTTAAAAGAAATTTATATTTATATTAGTTTGTCTTTTGTTCTAAGTTAAAATTGTATTAGGTTTTTTTATTTGGTTCGTAATTGTCTATCTAATAAACTAATGTTGATTATAATCGAACAATTTTTACTGACAAGACAAATTTATAAGCAAACCCCTTGTAATCTGACTCCGAAGTTATTAAAGCGCATTTATTGTGGGGGATGGTATTCCCCGGGGGTATTAAACCAAACCTTCGATACGTATGTATATATATATATATATATATATATAGATACAAGGGTTGTTATGTTAATACATACAGGGACAAGAATGAAGAGAGGACGCCGGCAAATTACGCAGGCATGCAAATGAGGAGTCGTAAATGTTTTATGCCGCTCGTAAATTACCATCAGACAGGAGATGAATGATCAGAATAAAGATATATAAAGATATAAGCGTTCTGCACGTAAATGTTTGATTATATTATCGAACTTTTAGGTCATTCAACTTTTTGTTTGCTTAAATTTATTTATTCTATTTGTTTATTTATAACTGGTCAAGCATAATATATAACCAATAAAATTCAGTTATAAATGGAACCATTGTCCATTCAATGGATACTCTTGGTGGTTCAATTTGTTACCCAGTCGAGTTTTTTTTTTGCGCACTGGCACTTCCCAATAACTTTATTTTATGTCCTGTCCGTTTGGTTACTACTAGTGACTAGTAGTGACACATGCTGATGTCACCCTGTACTATTAGTATGAACGTGACGTCAGCATGTGTCACTACTAGTCATAACAGTATAATGCGCTTTCGTTTAGCATGGTTTAGCATTGCTAGTCGCCCTCGTGACGTGCAGTCTTGCGGTCGTGCACCGCCGGTTGTAAAGGCCAAGGTAGAATTGTGCGCATTGGATGTGGCAAATAGAATAAGAGACAATAAGCCCGTACCAGTCCAGAGTGATAAACGAAAACGGCTATAAATTCTGTATACGAATCGTCCTCATTGCACGCGTTAATAAATTCCAGCTTATTCTGCGGTTCGAGCAGGAAATAGCGCTGCGGCGTTTTCGTTAAAAATAAAAGCTCCCCCCACAATCACGATGAGGATTTTGCTTTCTCAGCCCTCCCCGAAAACGGTGGTGGTGATTCCGTAAGCGCCGCCTCTTTGCGGCTATCATCCCGGTTTAGTGTCTGAGCGGATAAAGCGGGCACAAGAGAGGCTTTTGCGACATCAATCTGTATTAAAATTGCCACAAACGACAACAAAAAGTAATAAAAAAATATTATATATACATATATATAAAATACAATTAAATATAACTAGTCACCACATTGGAAAACAATAAATTATCCAGGTGACTCTCATAGAAAAATATATCAGGAATTCAAATATTGATAGTAAACTCAGATATTTTAATGCTTTCCGAAGATATGTATCAGTAAAGTTGAAAACTATTGCTACTCGCCATTTCTCTTATATAGCTGGTCATCACTTTGAAATACTAATGATATCTAGGTGATTCTCATAGAAAAATATATCAGGAATTCAGATTTTGATAGTAAAATTAGATATCTTCATGACTTCCAAAGATATGCATCAGTAAAGATTAAGATGATTATTATTTGCTATTATTGTTGTTATTGTAATTATAGCTTACACCGAAAGGTAAAAAACAATTGATAATATATATATATATATATAATATATATATATATATTATTTGCTATTTCTCTGATATAATTAGACATCATATTGGAATAACATGAGTTATCCAGGTAATTCTCATTGAAAAATATATCAGGAATTTAGATATTGATAATATAATCAGATATCTTCACGAAGTTGAAATTTATTGTTTGACGCGAAGTATAGTAATTTTATAATACCACTTTCCTAGTAAACAAGACTTAACGTATATTATTGGTTGCATACAATGCAAAGGTATGCCATCTAGTGAAACATATATTCAACACTTTTTTATTATTATGTTTTATATTAAAAATTTAATTGCAATATACATTTATTATGTATTAATTTTACAAGAAATTAGAATTGTTATATAAACTAAAATTAATTAAAAATAATAACTTGAAATTAATCGCCAACACTGCTGCTGTCACACCGTGTTTATTGTGGGAGCTAATTTATTACAAATTTCCCATATCATATCACTTACCTGCTCAATCAAACCTTAAATATCTGGACGCAGGTAGAGGGGCTGGGGGGAAGTGAGGAGAGATATACGATATGCAAACAAGTGACGACTTATTGGAGATATCGAGTGTCTTGTGGCCGCACTGGCCAGTAAGTCTTCGCTGCGCTTATTGAGAATCATGCAAAATAAACAAATATACAGGGCAACCCTAAACGCAGGGCTTAATGTTAATTAATATTACTTTATAAAATTTCCTTTAAATTAAGACGTGAAATCAATTTTGAAAATAAATATTTAAAGACTATAGGCGTTTTCGTTTAGCATGGTTTAGCATTGCTGTCGCCCCCGTTGCATGTAGTATTATAAATTTAAAAAAAAACCAATACCTGATCCTTTAAAAACTATATTATAATAAATTTCTTGTTGACACGTCGTCACGGGGAGGTCCAGTCATTCACCCTTGGCACGCTGCTGACTGGCGTACACATACACACCGGTTCTGGTTTACACCGTATCAGAGAAAACTGCATTATACAGATACGAGCGCATTCTTATATGGAATCGGACACCTGCTATGGGGACACTTAATACGTGCAGGGTGACGAATTTTGCCGCCAATTTTTTTTTAGTCCTACGTGTATACCGTGCGTTCATAAATGTCGGTTTTTGGTTAAAATTTCGCACGCTTTTTATGTTTGTGTTACCAGACTCATGCCCGTATTCACCAAAGGCCCTTTAACATTTAGAAGTTAATATTGAATGGAAATATTTAACAAATTTATACAGACACGAATTGTGAAAAAAAAAAAATCAAAAAAATTTGAAAAACTGATTTCATACCGTCATTTATTTACCGAATACAACGCTGTTGTATAAAGAAAGTATTAACATGGTGAAAATGGTTTCGTTTAAAATCTGACAGTGAATCTAGGGACCTGTTTGGCTACTACTAGTAAACTATTAAATTGACAGATTGAAAACGTCATTGTGACAGCAAAACAAATGTCAAACACCTTAAATTCCGCTTGTGATTGGAGCTTTGATGACACCTTTTGTTTTATTATTCAGTGTTGCCAATAGAGAGAATCTACATTCCCTAGATAATGCATTTATTGTTACTTATAACAACACATACTTATGAATTCAATGGCTATTGATACATTTATGGTACGTTAGTGAATACAGGGGTTGTTTACTCGGATTGCCATATCATTCAGAACATACTGAATAATTCTTCAGATTGTTTTGAAATTACTGAATAGGCCTTCTGGTTTCACATTATTGTATAGATAAGCTATTAACCACATTTTTTTGCGATATAATTTTCTTATAAATCCCAAATGGGTTCAAAATAATTTCGCAAGAGTTAATTTAAAAAAGTGTAATTTAATGAACCTGCTGAGGAGTTTCTTGTGAAGAGCGCAGGTGATTCGGGTGCCTGCGGGTGGTTAATTAGGGCGCGGGACGTCGATTAGGCTACCTGCGCTCACGTTTCTTCATTACAATGCTTGACGTCCTGGTAATTAATAAAACATTCTTCAAATCACCACCGAAATCCGGCGTGATGATTTTTCTTTTCGAGATTAAAGCTTCATTTTCACTAGTATTTACAAAGTACTAACATGGAACTGTATATCATTTCAAAGATAATTTAATATAGAATGAAACGATGGTCATTAGTTTTCAATATTACATAAAACGTATCCTATATCAGCCTGAAATGCAACTGAAATAACCCAAAATAAAATAAATTTTAGTTTAGTGTTACAATTGTGATGGTACTTATATAATACTAACATGTAACTGTATATCATTTGAAAGATAATTTAATACAGAATTAAATGATGGTCATTCGTTTTTAATATTTCATAAAATGTAGTCTGTAAAAACTAAAACGCGACTAAAATAAAATATATTTTACTTTAAAGTTACATTTGTGACAGTACTTGTAAAGTACTAATATGTAATTGTATATTATAACACAATTTAATAAAGAATGTAATGATGGTCATTAGTTTACAAGATTTCATAAAATGTAGCCTGTATCAGCTTGAAATACATCTGAAATAACTCAAAATAAAATAAATTTCAATTTAAGGTTGTATTTATGATAGTACTTGTTAAGTACTAACATGGAAGTGGATATCATTTGAAAGACAATTTAATACAGAAGGAAATAATGGTCATTAGTTTTCAATTTTTCATAAAATGTATTCTATATCAGCCTGAAATTCAACTGAAATAACCGAAAATTAAATAAATTTTAGTTTAGAGTTGCATTTGTGATAGTACTTGTAAAGTACTAACATGGAACTGTATATCATTTGAAAGATAATTTAATACAGAATTAAATAATGGTTATTAATTTTTAATATTTCATAATATATAGTCTGTATCAGCCTGAATACGATTGAAATAACCCAACATTAAATAAATTTTACTTTCAAGTTTTCTGAGAGTACTTGTAAAGTACTAATATGGAACTGTATATCATTAGAAAGACAATTTTACACAGAATTAAATGGTGGTCATTAGTTTTTAATATTTCTTCAAATATAGTCTGTATCAGTTTGAAATGCGACTGAAATAACCCAAAATAATATATATTTTAGTTTAAAGTTACATTTGTGATAGTACTTATAAAGTACTAACATGTAACTGTACATCAGTTGAAGGAAAATTTAATACAAAATTAAATGATAGTCATTAGTTTTCAATATTTCATAAAATATAGCTTGTATCACTCTGAAATGCAACTAAAATAACTAAAAATAAAATAAATTTTAGTTTACAATTATAATTGTGATAGTACTTATAAAGTACTAACATATAATTGTATATTATTTGAAAGACAATTTAATACGGAATAAAATGATATCTATTAGTTTTTAATATTTCATAAAATGTAGCCTGTATCAGCCTAAAATTCGACTGAAATAACCCAAAATATAATTATTTTTAAAGGATAAATAAAACGATTTTTTACTTTGTTTTTTATCACACTTCAATTACACTTTACAACTAGTTTCGGCTAAGCTCTAGCCATTTTCGAGCTCCTGCGAAAATGGCTAGAGCTTAGCCGAAACTAGTTGCAAAGTTTAACTGAAGTGTGATAAAAAAACAAAGTAAAAAATCGTTTTATTTATTCTTTAAAATGAATTATCACAAAGTAGATGCCTTAACAATCCAATATTTTAATTATTTTTACTTTAAAGTTACATTTGTGATAGTATTTATAAAGTACTAACATGAAATTGTATATCATTTGAAAGACAATTTAATATAAAATGAAATGATAGTCATTAGTTTTTAATAATTCATAAAATGTGCCCTGTACTAGCCTAAAATAAGACTGAAATAACCCAAAATAAAATAAATTTTACATATATAAGATTAGCCTTGTGCTGATATCTTAAGCACTTTGTTGCAATATTATTTCATAGAGGGCACTACCCGGTGATCCTGATGGCATGAGCATGTCGACGGTTATTATCATATAGGAGTACATTGCTAATTGATGTGGTGCCACCAGATGGCGTTTAACTTTCCTCCTAGAGGGTCAGTTGTATCATTTAAATAAATTTTATTTTAATGCTACATTTGTGATAGTATTTACTAATGTATATCAATTTAAAGATAATTTAATACAAAATCAAGTGATTATCACTAGTTTGAATTATTTCATAAAATAGAACTTGTATCAGCCTGAAATACCGAATTGAAATAACGCATTAAATGAATGTAATTTCGTTATAAAAATATCGTAGCTTATAGCATTTGCTATAGTTGTAAATGCGGCGATGAAGTGGTAATTTATTACATGAGCTGGCAGTCAGTTCAATCAAACGATAATAACACCTTCCTTTTACTCGCACACAAAAATCTCTGATTGACAACGCATGGCGGCGTATTTTCGTAATCGGCTTTTCCAAGTGTAATTTACAAACGAATAGCTTACCGGCCACTTACGCCTAATAACGGTGAGCAAATTATCCTTCCATCCAGCTCTGATGACGAGCCGAAAAAAAGCCGGCCGCGCACTGAATGCCTTTAATTGGGACGCAATAATCACACAACGATCGCGATATTTACGTGTAATTAGGGCCGGCGGAGGCGCATTAGCGCGCGCCAAATACGGCGAGCCGTCGTTAAATAAAACAACAATTATCTGGGGGATGTGTGATAATGAAGCCATTCATTAGCGCGCCCGTCCGCATTCTATATTCTTCGTCAGCGAAAATCAATCAGGCGCTAATTTTGTGTTATTTGCGGGACAAAAGTTAATTTCAACACACATACACAAGGCCAATTGATGTGGTGGTGGTGGTGGTTATTGCATGCCACATGCAAATTTCGCATTACACAAGTGCACCGAATAAAAACTAGTCATAAATGCGATATATAATTTTTGCTAGCGCTAATTTATTGTAATTATACGACTCGGTGCTTCGAAACGAAATTTGTTTTCTTTACGGAATGAGTTATTATTATTCGAAACTACTGCTAAGGTGTGAAAAACCCATTGCTGACTTAATGGTCATTATTTTATTTATAGTTGCAACATTATTTCGCTAATATCAATAGAGAGACAAAATAAATAGAAAATTAACCTGCCGTATTCATTGATGTTCCATAAATATATCAATAGCTATTGAATTCATCAGTATTCGTTGTTATAGCAACAATAAATACATTATCTAGGGAATGTAGTTACTTTAGATTCTCTCTATTGGAAACACTGGACAATTAAACAAAAGGTGTCATCAAAATTCCAATCACAAGTATTATTCAAGGTGTTTGGCATTTGTTTTGGCATATTCTGTCACAATGACATTGTCAATTTATACATTCAATAACATATACATACATAAATACATTATGGGACCTGTAAAGTTTATGGGATGTTGGTGAATACGAGCATCAATCAGGCTATACTATATGGGTTGTTGGTGAATACGGGCATGAGAGGGACACAATTTCCCCATTATTATTTCTACCCCCATATTATTTCTATTTGGGGAAATTGTGTCCCTCTAATGCCCGTATTCACCAACAACCCATATAGTATAGCCTGATTGATGCTCGTATTCACCAACATCCCATAAACTTTACAGATCCCATAATGTATTTATGTATGTATATGTTATTGAATGTATAAATTGACAATGTCATTGTGACAGAATATGTCAAAACAAATGCCAAACACCTTGAATAATGTTTGTGATTGGAATTTTGATGACACCTTTTGTATAATATGAGATAATAATAATTTTGCATGTGATTATTATTACTCCACATCAAAATTTGATCCATTAAACTGTTTTTTTTTTGTTGTTCTAATACACAAATCTCTTATTCAAAAATGTTTAACGTTGGTTCTCATATTATCAACATAGTATGGTATGGTGTTTCTGGATGTTAGTCTCTGAACATGGAAGTTGATTTTTTCTCAGTAAATCACTACAATCTTAATCTTTTCATTTAAGAGTTTAAATCGGAACTTCAAAATATTCGACGCTTATGAATTATGCAAAATACCCATTACATTCTTCTTCTTATTGCCCCCATTCTCTTCTGCACTCCATGAGGTGCAATCAGTGCAATCCGGTGACCGTTTATTTAGTGGCCACGACTTCCCAGCCAAACAAATTGCACGCTTTTACCATTTTTTTGTTGTTGTTGTTGTTTTGCCGGGGCGCAATTGAATTGTGCGATTTTAGCGAATCATGTTATTACATGTAAATGCGGCCATCTCGCATGGAAATGCGCCGTTTATCCGATTACCATCGCGGCGGCCGCGGTCGTGGCTAAAACAAAGATAAGTGGCCCGGCATAAATTACGCAAATGCCATTCTCCAAAAGAGATTCCTAGCTTAAACGACGCAGGTACTCCCATCGCTCATCAAACAATAGTGCAGTAACGAATGAAATTGCACACACGCGATTGTTGAGTCGAGCAGTTGATTTTATGGAGGAAGGTTGAAAGGTCGATCAGAAGAAATAAGTGCAGTTTGGTTGTTTGGTTGTGAAATCATTTATTCTGCTTTAGACTGAGACTTCAATCAATTTTTGACTCAATTATTAACGTTATAGGGGTATAAATAAAAATCTATGTATAAATAAAATTTAATATATATATATATATATATATATATATATATATATCATAGCGGCCATTTTGATTTTTGTTTTGTTTCTAACTCTATGCAATCAATCATCCACCATGACAAAAAAACATTTATTTATTAGGCGTAAATTAATAAATGAATTTAATGAAATCATAGACAGTAATAGATAATATTGCAGTGCAGAGTTCAAGTCGTTTGAAATAGTGAACGGGCATAGTTTCATTGGTAGGGGCTGCCCGCCCACCCCACCTTCGCTCGCATTGTTTTTTCAATGGATACAAACGTTTTCTATTGTTTAAACTATTTCAAGAAGAGTGTTATCTTATGGAAAAACTATGCGAACAAAGGTGGGGTGGGCGGGCGGGCCCTACCATCCCAACTATACCCGTCCACTATTTCAAACGACTTGAACTATGCATTACATTATTTTTCATATATATATTTTTTAATTAGTCTTAAATTAATAAATAACATTAATGTAATCATAGAAAATAACGGATAATTGTGTAATGGATAGTTCAAGTCATTTGAAATAGTGGACGGGCATAGTCAGGTTGGTAGGGACCGCCCGCCCACCCCACCTTTGCTCGCATAGTTTTTCCATAGGATAACACTCTTTTTGAAATAGTTTAAACAATATAACACGTCTGTATAATATATATATATATATATATATATATATATATATATATATATATATATATATATATCATAGCGGCCATTTTGATTTTTGTTTTGTTTCTAACTCTATGCAATCAATCATCCACCATGACAAAAACACATTTTGTTCTAAGTTCCAACCGTACTTCTTTTGTTTTTTGTCTTCTTTTATTCTCACACACACAAACAAACATACACATATACACATATACACATATCCACATATACACATATCCACATATACACATATACACATATACACATATACACATATACACATATACACATATACACATATACACATATACACATATACACATATACACACATACACACATACACATATACACATATACACACATACACATATATAAACATATACACATATACACATATATAAACATATACACATATACACATATACACATATACACACATACACACATACACATATACACATATACACACAAATAAATTTGAAGAAAAAATACAGGAAAGGCTAGAAAACAAACATTCTAAAGAATGTAATTAGATTGCATTTCAATGTTTAAATGATAAAAAAATATATTTTTGTATTAAAAAATTGAGAGAGATGTAGAGATTGTTAAAAAGGTTTCTTTAGTCCTGTGTGATGAATATTACGGAAGTGTCGCCGGTGTGTATCAGGAATAATATAAACCCGAAAGGCAAACTTAAAAGCTTCACATTCGCGCATGCATATTTATAAACATTATCTTCTATTACAGCGAACCGAGCAGTGTAAAGTATACACGTAGCCGGCGCTTCCGCCCGGAGGAGCTTTCGAGAGCTTTTATAGCCTCAGTTTTACTGTATAAGTAATATAAAAGCTCCCGATTTGCAGCGCCCCATAAATATTTAGCTCTAATTCTAAAAGCGTTTCCGAGAGACACTTTATATATTCATATTACTTTGCGCCTCGCGCACCCCCCGCCCGCCCGTCCGCGTCCCGGATTTTAGCACCTCCGACCCGCCGCCCCCGTGGGCGCAAAACCCGAAACTGAATAATGCACGGCTGCCGTTTCAGCCTTGCTAATTGCCAACATGCAAAGTACAACTTAAATAACGCTCAGTGATTTATTTATTATTATCATAATCAATATAAATATTATTTTTTTACTCCGATGTAGTGTAGTGTAGTGTAGTGTAAGGCGCTTTCGTTTAGCATGGTTTAGCATTACTAGTCGTCCCGCGGCGTGCAGTATTGCGGTCGTAAAGCACCGGTTGTAAGGGCCGAGGTAGAATTTTACGCCTTGAAAGTGGCAAATAGAACAAGAAACAATAAGCCCGTAGCAACCCAGTGTGATAAACGAAAGGCGCTGTAGTGTACTGTAGTGTAGTCGTTAGTATCCCCGATTTCCGAACAGGCGATACGGGTTCGAATCCTAGCCCGGATAGTCAATACAATTAATCAATCAAAATTACAAATTTACAAATCATATATATATAATATTAAAAAATAATAGTACTATATCAATATACCGAGTGAGTTTTTAACGTAAAATTTTTAAATATTTCGAAAAATACGCGTTTTACAAAAAATGTCAGTATCAAAATAAGTCTTGCTACTTCAAGAAATCATCCTCAAGTTTTCTAAAGTGTAATTATATTACGGTTTTTATTATGCAAACCAATACTCTAAGATTTAGCGCAACTATGTAATGTAGTGTAATATAGTATATGTATTTTTCGAGATATTTGAAATTTTCAGGTTTAAAAATTCACTTATATATATATATATATATATATATATATATCAAACTACAAATTTGTAATATTAGACACCAAATCAATCCAGTATAAAAAAATAATAGTATTTGTTACAATTTGTAACTCGCTTTCGACCTTCGAAAGTCTTTTTATGTTTTGCTACTTTATTATTTTTATTATACACACAAATCTCGTAAGATTTTGCGCAATTACGACATAGTATGTGTATTTTTTGAGATATTTACAATTTTCAGGTTTAAAAACATATATATCAAAACAATCTAGTACAGACTTCAAGTAATTTGAAATAGTGGACGAGTATAGTTTGGTTGGTGGGGACCACCCACCCACCCCACCTTTGCTCGCATTGTTTTTCAATGGATACAAACGTTTTCTATTGTTTAAACTATTCCAAGAAGAGTGTTATCCTATGGAAAACCTATGCGAACAAAGGTGGGGTGGGCGGGCGGTCCCTACCAACCCAACTATACCCGTCCACTATTTCAAACGACTTGAACTATCCATTACACTATTATCCGTTATTTTCTATGATTCAATTAATGTCATTTATTAATTTAAGACTAATTAAAAAATATATATATGAAAAATAATGTAATGCATAGATCAAGTCGTTTGAAATAGTGGACGGGTATAGTTGGGATGGTAGGGCCCGCCCGCCCACCCCACCTTTGTTCGCATAGTTTTTCCATAGGATAACACTCTTCTTGGAATAGTTTAAACAATAGAAAACGTTTGTATCCATTGAAAAAACAATGCGAGCGAAGGTGGGGTGGGCGGGCGGCCCCTACCAACGAAACTATGCCCGTCCACTATTTCAAACGACTTGAACTCTGCACTGCAATATTATCTATAACTTTCTATGATTTCATTAAATTCATTTATTAATTTACGCCTAATATATAAAAATAATGTGAGAAACAATGTAGTACAGACTTCAAGTTATTTGAAATAGTGGATGTGTATAGTTTGATTGGTAGGGACCACCCACCCACCCCACCTTTGCTCGCATAGTTTTTCCATAGGATAACACTCTTTTTGAAATAGTTTAAACAATATAACACGTCTGTATTATATATATATATATATATATATATATATATATATATATGTTTTAACTTAAAAATTTTAAATATCTCAAAAAATACACATACTATGTCGTAATTGCGCAAAATCTTAGGAGATTTATCAACATAATAAAAATAATAGTAATATAATTACATTTTAGAAAACTTGAGGATGATTTTCTGAAGTAGCAAGACACAGAAAGACTTTCGAAGGTCGAAAGCCAGTTACAAATTGTAACAAATACTATTATTTTCTTATACTGGATTGATCTGTTGTCTTAATATTACAAATTAGACGCCGAATCTATCCAGTATAAGAAAATAATAGTATTTGTTACAATTTGTAACTGGCTATCGACCTTCGAAAGTCTTTTTGTGTCTTGCTACTTCAGAAAATTATCCTCAAGTTTTTTAAAATGTAATTATATTACTATTTTTATTATGCAGACAAATCTCCTAAAATTTTAAGCAATTAGTTATAATTAATAAATAAAACGAATTTTTTTTATTACTTGTTTATTGCTAAAGAGAGAAAACAATCTTTATTAGGCTATTGGCCAGTGGCTTTTCCGCCTTAGTACATATACATGATATTTGTAACAAATTCAAATGTTAAATTAAATTTCACAGTTTATTGTTTATTGCTATTTTTGCAAATATGTAAAATTTCACACATTTGTCAAGAGTGACAGGATATTAACCTATTTAACTATTTGAATGTCAATTTTGATAACATTTTCAAAAGCTTGACTAGTATACTCTTTGTGTTTTTAATTTTGTTTAGTAAAATTGTGTTTTGAACGTTCCTACTATAAATGTTAGTGAATATTATAACGAGTAATTGAGGTTCAACCTATTGTAGTTAATATAAATATATTTAAGTTTTTTTTAAAATATTTTTTATTATAATTAAAAATGTATTTGTATGTTTGTAAAAAAAATGAGGGAATAAACTTATTATTATTATTATTATTACTCGTTGTAATAGGTGTATATAGGTTTAATTAAATCTGATTAAACCTTTTGATTACGTTCTCGATGAGTTATTGAATTAGCTTGATAATGGCAAGAGTTTAGTCGAAAATATTTTCAAAAATAACAATAAACAAGTATTATTAACTATTATTTTCTTTTTTAAACAGCATCTAATTTTTTAAATAACGAATACAATGCGAAAACCTTCTTCCCATTATTCTTTCGCGATTTGAATAATTGCTTATTACAACAGGCGTTTCATATTTGCATTTAAATATCCTGCCTGGCTAATTATCGGACGCGAGAGGAGGGGAAAAAACGCGCAGGCAATTACGCGCAATTACTTTTTGAAAACGCGAGCGACACAAACACATCATTACTCGTAATTATACGAAGAAGGAAAAAAAAACAGAGAAGATGGAATCGAAACTAGCAGCCGCTAACGATTATTAAAACAATACCATCAAGAAGAAGACGACGGGGTGTCATTAACGCGCGCGCAAACAATAATACTGATAAAGATCACGGTGTAAGGTGTGGAATTGTGGTAACGGATAAAAGAAGAGTTTTTACTGGAGTTTATTAAATGTAATAACAGAGTTAGGCATCAACAATGGATGTAATTATTATATAATTTAACAAACTTCTTGAAACTATAATAGTTTTAGAAATTAAATATCAAAATACTATAGCAATAATAATAATAATTTATTTATTGCTCAACAGAACAAATACTAATTATACGAAAAAAGAAATAGAATATAACAATATAATAAAATTAATTTAAAATATAGTAAAAGTACACACACACATATATATATATAGTATAAATGAAGTGGAAATTTAGCCACCCTTGGTATATAGTATAGTGCAAAGTTCCAAGACGTTTTTTTTTATAAAATAATACGTTTCAATGGCCTACTATTATTTTTGTGATATTTTGATTTTTCTTAGCCCCAAGTGAAATTTGGACACCCTTCGTATATAGTATAGTGCAAAGTTCCAAGACGTTTGAAATAGTGAGCGTCCATAGTTTGTTTCGTTTTGCGATAAGACGAAACAAACTATGGACACTGATTGTTTCAAACGTCTTGGAACTTTGCACTATACTATATACGAAGGGTGTCCAAATTTCACTTGGGGCTAAGAAAAATCAAAATATCACAAAAATAATAGTAGGCCATTGAAACGTATTATTTTATAAAAAAAAAGTTTTATCATCATATTTTTTCTAAAACGAAAATAAAAAATAAGTTTTTTTCCGACCGACCTTTGTTTTTGAGATATCGTTCAAACTAACAAGAAGAAACATCAAAATATCACAAAAATTATAGTGGGACATTGAAATATATTATTTTATCAAAAAAAATATGTTTTAAAAAGTAATAGTAATAGCCTACACCGAAAGGTAAAAGGCAATTGATAATATATATAATATAAAAAAAATATCATATTTTTTTCTAAAACGAAAATAAGTTTTTTTCCGATCGACCTTTGTTTTTGAGATATCAAGGAAAAGATATCAGAAAAATTATAGTGGAACATGGAAACATATTATTTTACAAAAAAAAATGTTTTTTTATAATATATTTTCATGGCCAACTATTATTTTTGTGATATTTTGATTTTCATTAGTAGAGTAAGCGAGAGACATTTTTATTTGCGGTCTGAACTTCGATATCTCGAAAACAAACGCCGATAGAAAAAAAATACGTTTTCTGTATTTTCATTTTAGAATTAAATTTTATACTTATAAATTTTATCCCTGTAGAATAAAATGAAAATTAAGGTATAAAATAATAATGGTTGGTTGATGTAAATTTTATATATTATAATTATATTCAGTACAAAAGTGAGATGACAAGTGTCGTAACTTCCAAAATAAATATTCAGGTTTTAATTTTAATGATTCTTATGTATATTTTAACATTTCTTTATTTTATTTTTTTAAATAGATAACATTATACTCAATGGTAAAATTAGTAAAATTATTGTAATATTATATAATACATATATAATATAATACATATTATATATATTATATAACACAAATTATCTCTATTAATTTTTAGAAGTTACATTTGTCATCTCAGTGAGCGATATATAAAGTAAGCCTAGCTATTTCGAAAATTTATCGTCTTGCATATCACCAAATATTAGCATGCATAAAGTATCGAATTTTTCGTGTCAACGTCGTGTGTTATTATAATACCCCCCTTTAAAAAAAACCCTCATTTAGTTGTCCCTTCAAGTCAAGCATAAGAGCTTTGTCGCATAACTGGCGCTTAAACGCCGTGTATTTAAAATATTAAGTAGCTCGCAGTAAACAATCCTCGGGGCGGACCAGACGACCGATCGCGGCCGCTCCACCCAGGTCGGTGCAGCGTGAACGACTTGGTCGGCTGGCCGATCCAAGTGGGAGGTCTGCTCCGATCGGCAACCCGACACCACGGATTTTAATCGAATTTTACGCATAACAGTTCGTGAGCATCAATCGATATTAACCTTAATGAATATTAAATTCAATTAAATGCTTAACCGATCGGTGGTTTTAATTAGAAGTGTTTATTGATGGGACACATATTTAATATTGTGATTAAAAGACGATTAGGTGTAGATTTGTTACTGATTGTAGGTGTTTTAAGTGGTGGAACGCAACGACTGATCAAACTATGCTCGTTCACTATTTCAAATGACTTGAACTCTGCACTATAGTATTGTTCATATAATTTTGTTTATGGGATAACACTATTTCTCGTCGGATTATATGTAAAAGTTGTCAAAACTGAAGTTGGAATCATAGATTAGAAATTAACTCGAGATATATCTGCTTTATACAACCAAGCCCTAGTATATAAAATTGTTTCGAAAAAAATAAACTGAAATCAAATTTCTATTATTACAGGTGTACCAGTGCGAGTTTTAGCTTTTTATTTGCAAAATATAAAGTGTTATTAGTCCGCGTTCTTTAGCCACGTTAGGGCCTCTCGCGAGTATTCATATCAAATTAGGGTGTTTGTATACAATACTAAAGTCAGTGCACATGGACAGGAGATGGAATGGAGGAGCACCGCGCAAGCAAATTGAAGACATCAACGGGATGATCTCCTAACGTGAGTGATCCCCGCAACTAAGTAGTGAGTGTTTTTTAAATTATGGGTCGCGATCGCATTGCGCCAATAAAAGGATATATCCTACGTCGTATTGATTTAAAAAAAATCTCGTAAAAATAGTGAACGAATATAAATTCTAAATCAATCTCGGTTACCGGTCAAGTGGTGCATTTTGTTGAAGCCGTAATTAAATACCTGTCCCGATATATGTGTGTGTTTATGAAAAACCGCGAGATTTCGTTCCCATAGCGATTCGGTTACAGTGGCTGTCATGCAAAAATCTGGAGCGCGTTTACGCCGGTTTAATTGCAGGGCCGCTGCTGCTAATATCTGGCGATTGTCCTTGCGGTTAATATCGTAATTGCGTTGCGTGCAGCAATCGCAACTGGAGGTATTGAATTCATCTGATCTCGTATGTCTTTCTTGAATGAATCACGTGTGTTATTGGGGCCTTTCTCTCTTAACATACAAACAGTATAGTGCTGGTTTAAAGAAACGAGAGGACATCTGGTCCAGGATACAATCTCTACAGGAAATATGGAATGTTATAATTATTTATTAAAACCTCTTTAACTCGACTTAAAATTATTGGCCTATATATATAAATAAATTACCAAAAAATACTATTTTGGAAATTTTATTTTTATATTTATCAGTTGGTACATATGTTTTGTATTATTTGTGTAAAATTTATCAAAATTAAACAACCTCCTTGCTAATTATAGCAATTTTCATAAAGAACATACGTAAGAAAAAGTCTCCTAATAAAAAAATAGCCAAAAAATACAGTTTTTGAAATTTTATTTTTATATTTAGATTTATCAGTTGGTACATATGTTTTATATAATTTATCTAAATTTTATAAAAATGGAACAACCGCCTTGCTAATTATAGCAATTTTTCATAAAGAACATACTAAAATATATGTCTCTTATATATAAAAATTGCCAAAAAATACAATTTTTGAAATTTTGTTTCTATATTTATATTTTTCAGTTGGTGCATTTGTTTTGTATTATTTTTGTAAAATTTATTAAAATAAAACAACCATTTTGCTAATTATAGCAAATGTTTATAAACAACAAACCAAAAAACAATACATCCTTATAAAAATTTGCCAAAAAATACAATTTTTGAAATTTATTTTTTATATTATAATTTATCAGTCGGAATATGTGTTTTGTATTATTTGTATAAATTTTATAAAAATGAAACAATCGCCTTGCTAATTATAGCAATTTTTCATAAAGAACATACTAAAATATATGTCTCCTATATATAAAAATTTCCAAAAAATACAATTTTTGAAATTTTGTTTCTATATTTATATTTTTCAGTTGGTGCATTTGTTTTGTATTATTTGTGTAAAATTTATTAAAATAAAACAACCATATTGTTAATTATAGCAAATTCTTATAAACAACGTATCAAAAAACAATACTTCAATATAAAAAAATTGCCAAAAAATACAGTTTTTGAAATTTTGTTTTTATATTTTGATTTATCAGTTGGTACATGTGTTTTGTATTATTTGTCTAAATTTTATAAAAATAAAACAATCGTCTTGCTAATTATAGCAATTTTTCATAAAGAAAATATCTAAAAACATGTATCCTATATAAAAAATTCCCAAAAATATAATTTTTGAAATTTTGTTTTTATATTCAGTTTTATCAATTAGTAGTGTGTTTTGTATTATTTGTGCCAAATTCATCAAAATCTAACCATCACTTTCTTAATTATAGCATTTTTTTATAAACAACATACCAAAATACATGTCCTCTATATAAAAAGAATCCCAATAAATATAATTTTTGAAATTTCGTTTCTATTTTGAGATTTTTCAGTTGGTACATTTGTTTTGTATTATTTGTGCAAAATTTTTCAAAATGTATCAACCATCTTCCTAATTATAGCAATTTTTCATAAATGACGTACCAAAACAAGTCCCCTATAAATAAAATTGCTAAAAAATACAGTTTTTGAAATTTTATTTTTATATTTAGATTTATCAGTTGGTATATGTGTTTTTTATTATTTGTCTTAATTTTATAAAAATGGAAAAACCGTCTTACTAATTATAGCAATTTTTCATAAAGAATATTCCAAAATATATGTCCCCTATATATAAAAATGCCAAAAAATACAATTTTTGAAAATTTGTTTTTATATTTAAATTTTTCAGTTGGTGCATTTGTTTTGTATTATTTGTGTAAAATTTATTAAAATAAAACAACCATTTTACTAATTATAGCAAATTCTTATAAACAACATATCAAAAAACAATACTTCTATTTAAAAAAATTGCCAAAAAATACAATTTTTGAAATTTTGTTTTTATATTTTGATTTATCAGTTGGTACATTTGTTTTGTATTATTTGTCTAATTTGTATAAAAATAAAACAGTCGTCTTGCTAATTATAGCAATTTTTCATAAAGAAAATATATAAAAGCATGTATTCTATATAAAAAATTCCCAAAAAATATAATTTTTGACATTTTATTTTTATATTCAGTTTTATCAATTAGTAAATGTATTTTGTATTATTTGTACAAAATTCATTAAAATATAACAGCCATCTTCTTAATTCTAGCAATTTTTCATAAAAAACAGACCAAAATACATGTCCTCTATATAAAAAAAATGCCAAAAAATATAATTTTTGAAATTCCGTTTCTATATTAAGATTTGTTCATTGGTACTTTTTTTTTGTATTATTTGTGCAAAATTTTTCAAAATCTATCAACCATCTTCCTAATTATAGCAATTCTTCATAAATAACATACCAAACTATATGTTCCCTATGTATAAAAAATGCCAAAGAATACAACTTTTAAAATTTTGTTTCTTTATTTATATTTTTCAATTGGTGCATTTGTTTTGTATTATTTGTGTATAATTTATCAAAATAAAACAACCACTTTGTTAATTATAGCAAATTTTTATAAACAACATACCAAAAAACAATACTTCTATATAAAAAATTGCCAAAAAATACAATTTTTGAAATTTTGTTTTTATATTCAGATTTATCAGCTGGTACATGTATTTTGTATTATTTGTCTAAATTTTATAAAAATTAAACAATCGCCTTGCCAATTATAGCAATTTTTCATAAAGAAAATATCAAAAAGCATATACCCTATATAAAAAATTCACAAGAAATATAATTTTTGAAATTTTGCTTTTAAATTCAGTTTTATCAATTGGTACATGTGTTTTGTATTATTTGTGCAACATTCATCAAAATATAACGGCCATCTTCTTAATTATAGCTATTTTTCATAAACAACATACCAAAATACATGTCTTTTATTTAAAAAATGCTAAAAAATATAATTTTTGAAATTTTGTTTCTATAGTTAGATTTATCAATTGGTACATTAGTTTTGTATTATTTGTGCAAAATTCTTCAAAATGTATCAACCACCTTTCTAATTATAGTAATTTTTATAAATAACGTACTAAAAAACATGTCCCCTATAAATAAAATTGTCAAAAAATACAGTTTTTTTAAATTTTGTTTTTATATTTAGATTTATCAGTTGGTACATATGTTTTGTAATATTTGTCTAAATTTTATAAAAATTGAACAACCGCTTTATTAATTATAACAATTTTTCATAAAGAACATACTAAAATATATGACTCCTATATATAAAAAATGCCAAAAAATACAATTTTTGAAATTTTGTTTCTATATTTATATTTTTCAGTTGGTGCATTTGTTTTGTATTATTTGTGTAAAATTTATCAAAATAAAACAACTATTTTGTTAATTATAGCAAATTTTTGTAAACAACGTGCCAAAAAACAATACTTATCAACAACTTACCAAAAAATAATACTTCTATATAAAAAATTGCCAGAAAATACAATTTTGGAAATTTGATTTTTGTATTTACTTTTATTAGTTGCGACATGTGTTTTGTATTATATATGTACAATTTATCAAAATGGAACAACCCCTTTGCAAATTATAGCAATTTTTCATAAAGAACATACTAAAAACGTGTGCCCTATATAAAAAAAATCCCAAAAAATATAATTTTTGAAATTTTGTTTTTATATTTAATTTTATCAATTGGTACATGTGTTTTGTATTATTTGTGCAAAATTCATCAAAATCTATCAACTCTCTTCTTAATTATAGCATTTTTTCATAAACAACATACCAAAATATATGTCCTCTATATAAAGAAAATGCCAATAAATATAATTTTTGAAATTTCGTTTCTATTTTGAGATTTTTCAGTTGGTACATTTGTTTTGTATTATTTGTGCAAAATTCTTCAAAATGTATTAACCACCTTCCTAATTATAGCAATTTTTCATAAATAACGTACCAAAAAACATGTCCTCTATATATAAAATTGCCAAAAAATACAGTTTTTTGAAATTTTGGTTTTATATTCAGATTTATCAGTTGGTATATGTGTTTTGTATTATTTGTGCAAAATTCATCAAAATATAACAACCGTCTTACTAATTATAGCAATTTTTCATAAAGAACATACCAAAATATAAGTCCCCTATATATAAAAAATCCCAAAAAATACAATTTTTGAAAATTTTGGTTATTTATTAATATCTTTCAATTGGTGCATTTGTTTTGTATTATTTGTGTAAAATTTATCAAAATAAGACAACCACTTTGTTAATTATAGCAAATTTTTATAAACAACATACCAAAAAACAATACTTCTATATAAAAAATTGCCAAAAAATACAATTTTCGATATTTTGTTTCTATATTCAGATTTTTTAGCTGATACATGTATTTTATATTATTTGTCTAAATTTTATAAAAATAAAACAATCGTCTTGCTAAATATAGTAATTTTTCATAAAGAAAATATTAAAAAGCATGTAGCCTATATAAAAAATTCCCAAAAAAATCTAATTTTTGAAATTTTGTTTTTATATTCAGTTTTATCAATTAGTAAATGTGTTTTGTATTATTTGTGCAAAATTCATCAAAATCTAACAACCACCTTCTAAATTATAGCATTTTTTCAACAATATACCAAAAAGCAAGGGTAAATGCTTTTCGGTATGTTGTTGAAAAATTGCTATAATTAAGAAGGTGGTTGTTAGATTTTGATGAACTTTGTACAAATAATACAAAACACATTTACTAATTAATAAAACTGAATATAAAAACAAAATTTCTCAAATTATATTTTTTGGGAATTTTTCAAGTATTTAAATATTTTTAATCCCAAAAAATATAATTTTTGAAATTTTGTTTTTAGTAGATGTCTTTATATTTCGTTTTAGTAACTTATTTAAATCCACCCCAAAAACTATATATTTATTCCGTGTCCACTTCACAAACCGCATTAACTATTCATTACACAATAAAGAGGGCTCTAATATTGTAACATATATTATAATACCGTAGTGATTATCATATAGCACCCAACATATTGACGCTACAGGGCGCCGCATTCAAATGATTCGATTACACGAAATCACACCACCTACTTTTCGGTAGGGTGCCCATATGTGCGTACTGGTTAAAATTGAATTGAACACGTCGCTTGATTGATCGCTTTTTACGGGAGGGGGTGCCGAAAATTATATTTAATAAATAATAACCTGTTGGTGGGGCCGCACCATTAATTACTGGCGTCGAATTAAATAATTTATTTTCGATTACTGCGTCCGTTTGCGTGCCGAATTAATTTACAGCTGGATTCGATATCAAAAATTTAGCGTTAAATGATTTTTTAGTTACACAGACTTAGTTACTAGTTTATTGGTTGTAAACGTACGTACAGTTTGACGATAAATGAGAGTAAATTAACTTAATTTAAAGATAATTTTTATTAGCCCTATAGCCCACTTAAGTGCACATAATGCACATGTATGTGCATTAGTATTTATAAATTAACTATATATTCTTCTTCTTCTTCTTCTTCTTTTCGGAAGCCATGTGGCTTGTTTTGACCAAACTCTTATCCCGGGTCCTGCTCCTGTGATATCGACGACCAGCTGTCCTTCCACCTCTTCGGTGGCCTGCCGAGAGGGCGTTTGGTGTATGTTTTACCGTCTCGGACTATCTTGGCGATTCTATCGTCCTGCATGCGTGTTACGTGCTCGTTCTATATATTATTTTCTATATTTACAACATTTTTGAAACATTTGGCATTTAGCCTATGTAAAATATTGAGACACATCTATTGATTACTCATTAAGTTTTCATACATGATTAAATTTTTATGCATAAATTAATTTTATTTTAAATAATTTATAATTTTTGATGTTTTTAATTTCGGTTGGTAAAAAATGGTAGCATTTTGGTGGCATATAGTTAAAAGATAGAACAACACGAAAATAGAGCAAGTAGAACAATTCAAATACCTAGGAGTAGCACTGACAGAAGACTAAAACTTTTGAAAATTAATGAATTTGATCTTGATTTATTGATTTATTTAATCGAATGCCTATCTATCGTATTATTGTTGTAGGGCTGTTATATAAATTATATACATTTCTATATTTATTTTCTCCTCCTTTCCATTCTTCCATTTCTTGTCCAGATGAGGGTGACTGTTTACATTGTATGTATATTTCTTCCTGTCTTGTGTTAATTTTTTATTCTCTTTCCATATTATTTCCTATGTTTTGCTTAGTCTCCCTAAGTTGATCTTTATATATGATAATATCTGTGGAATAAACAATGTACTTTTAGTAAGTTTTTCATAATTATGATCTTACTAATTGAGCAAGCAAAAATACTAAATGAAGTGTATTTCATCTAATATTTCTGTTCTGATAAATAGATGGAATTTCTTCTTCTTCTTCTTTTCGGAAGCCATGTGGCTTGTTTTGACCAAACTCTTATCGCGGGTCCTGCTCCTGTGATATCGACGACCAGCTGTCCTTCCACCTCTTCGGTGGCCTGCCGAGAGGGCGTTTGGCGTTTTAGATGGAATTTATAAAAATAAAATCTGAATTGAGTATGAAAATAATAACAAATAAATCTATAATTATAACAGAATGAATATAATTGGTAAATTGCAATACATATTCAAACGCGTTATATAAATTTACATTAATAGTAGCCTGCAGACATTCAAATTTGACTATCAGTCGTAAATGGATGTTGACAAATGAGCGCGGATATATTTATGAGCGCAAAAAAAGAGGGTGAGCGCGTACGCATTTTATTCTCCGTGCGCGCAAGTTACATCATTAGCGGTTACTTAGCTAAGTGGAATTATTAATAAAGCAATTAAAAAAGCGGTCGTTCCATCCGTCTCGGTGCGGGTTCATCGATCAAGAGGAGTTCGCGTGTAATCTGCGCGCACACACCGCGGCGAACGAGAGGAGCGAGAGATTAAATCCTTCGGGTGTGCTGGCGGAATTATAACTGTCACCGCGAACGTCCCTAATGAGCCAATTAAACCCTTTTTGCACAGCGCCCCGATAAATAAACATGCGCCGATGCATTAAACATTTATTATGCGAGTTGCTATTAATTTTATCTAACGCGATTTTTGCGTCCTTACAAAACCCCGGCGAAACGATACAACTGATCTCCGTTTTAACTGCAAATCATCAATCTTCATAAACTATATACAAATAAATGAATTATATTAGTTTATAGCGTATTTAAACCTGTTTCTAATCTTCTCTTCGACTACATCAAATCCTGCATATATCATTACAAAGTATTGTAATCGTGAAATGTTTTGAATTAAAATACAAATTTTAAATAGTCTACGTCTTATGGTAGAAGGCATATGATTCAATAAAAATTTTAAATCATAATTAAATAGTTTATTTTAGGATACCTTATAGCGTCGATGTTAACAATAATGTACAGCAGTGATAAGAAGGGTTAAGTTTAAATAAAAAATAGATTTAAATAAAATATAGTGTCTTAATTATGAAAACTAATTTAAATGAAGTATCTTAAAAAAAATACTCTTTGTTTCATACGAAATTCTTGTGCACCTGGCTCCTTCTCGCGCGCGCGCTCGCGTTTACTCCACATTAGCATATTAACACAACCATCCGCAAGGCAATTAGCCCCCTCGATGAATATATTTAAATATCAGCCCCGGTACGATAAAGATTAACACGCGATCGGCCGCATTATGTAACAGCGCACTTTCCAATTGCCGCGTTTATCGTTAATTGGCGACGCTATGCAAAACGGTCATTGTTATGCGATTTTTCGATTAATTGAGCCATTTATAGGCGACGGTTCTAATTTGGGCGCATGGTCGGAAGCAATTTGCCGCACTACTTATGTACCGGGACAACATTAGAATATTAATATTGTAAAATTATTCCTATAATATTTTAACTAGCATAGTAATTGCTGTTTCGTTGCACATGTCGTTTGAAATTTTAATAATAAAAAAAGCATACCTTACAACCGAAGATTAAATTCAAAATATATTTATTTATAATCTTATGATACCAAAAACTTCAACTTAGTTATGTATAAATTAATTCGGAATGTCGTGGAATTAATTCAAATATAACTAAGTTGAAGTTTTGGTGCCATAATTTCTATAATAATTATAAATAAAAAATGTATAATCATTATTTATTTATTTAAGTTTTTATTTAACAGTCTATTTTGTATTTAACGAATAATTATTTGTTACTTGTTGTTTAACAAGGGCATACGTATGTTAGGCTATAAACAGTTATCATTATTATATTAAAAACATAAACTAAACACCATTTGAAATAATTCACTAGACTCTTCACATCTCTACATTCACTCGTACCCATTTAAAAACAATCTGCAATGCAAAGCAGTCGCATAAACGACTCCGGTTTGATTTGTATTTGTTGTGGAGTGGCCATAAAATAAACGTTTTTACATTGTCCCCGCTATAACTGCTTTGCTAATGTGCTGTTGCCTGCCGTGCCGTAGCTCTGTTTTTCTTCATTCGCGCCTTCATTAAACGCAAATCCATCCCGTAATTGATTTATTTCTGATGGATTAAACGCGATAATTGTAACGGCCTTATTTAGCCTTTAAAAGGCACAATTAGATGATTCCCTCCATCCGGTAATTGATAATTAATAACCGGTCGCCGTTGAGAAAACGCATTAAATAAATCGATTAAAACCACGAAAACCGGTAAACGGTTTAAATCCCATGCAAGCAAAAAAAAAGCGCGTTATGTTATTCGCGTCGTTACGTGGGAATGTGTTGCTTATTAAGAGACAAAGTGATTTTTTATATCAACCATATTTGCAGAGCAGTTGTAGACGGGATAAAACAGATTATAAATAAACAGTGCAAATATTCAAGTTATAAATCTTTTATTGCTGCAACGGGTCACTAGTATGTATAAAAAAAATACAAACTGGCTACTTTATATCAAAATAATTCATGAAATTTCTGATTTCTGTTTCTATCTAAATATTAATTTGTTTGAGAAATAAAATAAACCAACCATATTCATATGAAACAAGATAGTTACCATGTCTAGTTGATCGAATTAAGTAACTCAACGTGAACCTCTCTCCTATATTTAACCAAATCAATTTATTCCTACACACAAACCAGTTAATATTTAAGGATTAAATTTAGTCTGGATCGAGTGGTAACTCATGCGGAAAACACACTCGGACAGTAATCTCAAACGCGTTCAGCATTCCAATTAATGCCACCGTCGCGCGTCCGCCGCGCCGGCCTCAAGAATGTGTCAAGACTTTTGTTGCGCGTTTTTCCTCGCTTAATCGCTTTAAAATTCACACAGAACATATTTACCCACGGCGTTTGTTCGAGTCAACGTCTCAATAGCTTGGAGAATTCGGCGTGCTTTATTTAAACGCCGTCGCCCTTTCGTCGTAAATGCGTGCGGAATTTAATTACCCCCCTTGTTAAAGGAAACGATCATTAATTATATCAAACGCCCCTGAGGGTTCATTAAGAGAATTATCGCACAAATTAAAACACTTACTCAACTTAAAAACATGCTACATATTAAGAGATTTACACTAGCTAGAACTTTTGCAAAATTGCTCAACAAAAAAATTTGTTAGAAATTAAATTTTAAATTATGTATACAGGATTACGTCTGTTCTCTCCATGTCTGTTTAAATGTTAATTTATTCATAAATGAACAATTTCAAGGTTTAATCAAAATTTAAAATTGAATCATCATTGTAAATAATACAACTGTAATAAATTCCGGATAAACCGCACAACGGATTTCGACTAAATTTGGAAATAGACTGAGAACCCTACTTGGGACGATACAGTGAAAATATGAGCAAAATCGATCCACTAACGGACAAGAAAACTTCATAAAACCGATTTAATTAATATCTACAAACTTCCTGTATAATGAGTGATAGATTTTGAAAAAATAATCAAATGTTTCTGTTATGTGTGTTGTTACCATGTTTTAAAACAATTTATTCTTCTTCTTCTTCTTCTTCTTCTTCTTCTTCTTCTTCTTCTTCTTCTTCTTCTTCTTCTTCTTCTTCTTCTTCTTCTTCTTCTTCTTCTTCTTCTTCTTCTTCTTCTTCTTCTTCTTCTCCTTCTTCTTCTTCTTCTTCTTCTTCTTCTTCTTCTTCTTCTCCTTCTTCTTCTTCTCCTTCTTCTTCTTCTTTTTCTACTTCTTCTTCTTCTTCTTCTTCTTTTCGAAAGCCAAATGGCTTGTACTGACCAAACTCTTATCCCGGGTCCTGCTACTGTGATATCGACGACCAGCAGTCCTCCCACCTCTTCCGTGGCCTGCCGAGAGGGCGTCTGGTGTATGTTTTACCGTCTCGGACTATTATTGTTATTAGTAATTATTGCGATTACTTTTACAAAAGTTATCTACTAGATATAATATGCAGATGTTGACAATGATTATAATTACTGTTGGTCATCTAACACATTGCACTTTAACTTATTAAACAAATTTGTTATTTATAAGTTAATTATAAATTGTTTATACAATTTATTTCAATTCTAAGCAATTTGTAAAATTAATATCAATATCCTTGGATTTGGTTGCTAGGTAACATATGTGTCGGCCATCATGGATTCATGGCTAGTTGATATTTTAGAAATGAGTAAAACTTGTATTCTATCTCTAAAATATGTACTAGCCATGAATCCATGATGGCCGACCAACATATTACCTAGCAACCAAATCCAAGGATATTGATATTAATTTTACAAATTGCTTAGAATTGAAATAAAATATGTAAACAAATCATAATTAATTTATAAAAAACAATGTTACCTAACAACCAAAATCCATAGCTAATGGTATTAATTTTACAATAGCGATTATTTACATATATGAAATCAATTTATTCATAAATAGAAATGTAAGTGCGTACGTCGATTTACATAAATATATAAACAAAATAAAACAAAAAATATACCAAACGCAAAATCTTCTCCTTTTCGAAACAATTCAGAAGTGATTTACACCACTTTCATTCTCACAGACTAGATTAATGAAAATGTCAAAAAAAATCAATTATAATAATAATAATAATAATTCTTTATTTACGGCAATGCCATTTCATACAAATTCTTACAAAATATAAAATACAAAAAATTACAACCTACAAAATAAGATAAATGTCAAAACGTCGGATTTTCTAAAAAAATTGTCAAAAATGTTAAAAAAGTAGAAAAAGTAGAAAATTATGAAAATGTTAAAAAAAATAAATAGGTCATGTAATTCGAAAAGTCGTATAGTACCAGATATTTTGTATGAAGACACAATTTTACAATTCGCGCCATAAGTAAAATACCGACATTAACCCTTTAGCATGTGTGTATTTGTAACGTTTGTTATTTTTTTGCCACCACACTCTTTCTCACTCACATATTTCCTATATAAAAACCACAAATTAGGGACAACTAATTGCCGCTTCCGGCGGAACCGAGCGGACGTCCTCGCACCTCGCCGCCCGGCGGGCATCAGGCGGCTCGAATTATATTGTATTTAGCCGGACACCTTTATATTGTTATCCAATTCGGCCAAGTCATTGTCGCCCTTTTTTCCCCAGTTTAACGCAGGAATATATCGAATGGTCGCATACACACACACACACACACATGTCGCGTCCTTAATCGCCTGATTATCACTCACGCTTTTGTGCGATAGACAATGGATCTCGCATGCTGCCGGCCTGTTAAAACCTCTTTCCGGTTCTATTACGAATTAAATGCAAATTCGTTTCCGTTGAAAGAGAGCGATTAATTAAAACAACAAGTCGACAAGGGGCAGGTTTTCTTGTTTACAATGGTGAACATTAATTTCGATTATGTGTGAATAATACACACTCATACAATTAAGTTGTTTATAGTCATTAATAAATATATATTAAGTTATTAAAACACATATTATATAAATAATGAGATTACTAGTTTTCTAGCTAAGAAATCAAGATTTTAGAAAATGCATAAATGAAAAGTGTGGCTTTTCTAGTTCATCCAAAATTTCAGCTCAAAGTTTGGTGTAGTAACAAATCTGCTAATAATATTATATAAATTACAGGTCATACATTATTGTTGATATCAGGAAAACCTTTTACTGAATTTTCATAACATATACTAGTTTTATAGTCAAAAAGTGAATATTTTAGAAAATACATAAATCAAAATCGTGATTTTTCTAGTTCATCCGCAATTGCATTTCAAAGTTTGAAGTTGTAAACAATCTGCGAATAGTGTTATAAGAATTCATACATTATTGGGAATATTAGAAAAACCTTTTACTGAATTTTTATGATATTTACTACTTTTATAGCTAAGTAATGAATATTTCAGAAAATATATAAATGAAATTTGTGACTTATCTAGTTCATCCAAAATTACACTTCAAAATTTGATGTAGTAACAAATCTGCTAATAGTTTTATATAAATGACAGGTCATACATTATTGGTGATATCAGGAAAACCTTTTACTGAATTTTCGTGATATTAACTAGTTTTATAGCTAAGAAATGAAGATTTTTGAAAATATATAAATCAAAATCGTGATTTTTCTAGTTCATCCGCAATTCCACTTCTAAGTTTGAAGTAGTAAATAATCTGTTAATAGTGTAATAAAAATGATTTGACATACATTATTGGAGATATTAGGAAATCCTTTGACTGAATTTTCATGATATTTACTAGTTTTATAGCTAAGAGGTGAATATTTTTAAAAATATATAAATAAAAATTGTGACTTATTTAGTTCATCCGAAATTACACTTCAAAGTTTGATGTAGTAACAAATCTGCTAAAAAGGTTACAAAAATGGCAAGTCATACATTACTGTTGATATTATAAAAACTTTCTACTGCATTTTCGTGATATTAACTTGTTTTATAACCAAGAAATGAATATTTTAGAAAATATATAAATCAAAATCGTGATTTTTGTAGTTCATCCGCAATTGCAGTTCAAAGTTTGAAGTAATAAACAATCTGCGAATAGTGTAATGAAAATGATATATCGTACATTATTGGAGATATTAGGAAAACCTTTAACTGAATTTTCATGATATTTACTAGTTTTATAGCTAAGAAGTGAATATTTTAAAAAATACATAAATGAAAATTGTGATTTATGTAGTTCATCCGAAATTACACTTCAAAGTTTAATGTAGTAACAAATCTGTTAAAAGGGTTACACAAATGGCATGTCATACATTGTGGTTGCTATTATGAAAACTTTCTACTGAATCGTCGTGATATTAACTTGTTTTATAGCTACAAAATGACGCATTTAGAAAATATATAAATAAAAATCGTGACTTTTCTAGTTCATTCGAAATTACACTTCAAAATTTGATGTAGTAACAAATCTGTTAATAGTGTTATATAAATGACAGGCCATAAATTATTGGTAATATCAGGAAAACCTTTTACTGAATTTTTGTGATATTAATTTGTTTTATAGCTAAGACATGAAGATTTTAGAAAATATATAAATCAAAATCGTCGCTTTTCTAGTTCATCCGAAATTACACTTCAAAATTTGATGTAATAACAAATCTGCTAATAGTGTTATATAAATGACAGATTATAAATTATTGGTGATATTAGGAAAACCCTTTACTGAATTTTCATGATATTTACTAATTTTATAGATAAGAAGTGAATATTTTAGAAAATACATAAATGAAAATTGTGACTTATCTAGTTTATTCGAAATTACACTTCAAAGTCTGATGTAGTAACAAATCTGCTAAAAGGATTACAAAAATGGCATGTCATACATTATTGTTGATAATATGAAAACTTTCCACTGAATTTTCGTGATATTAATTTGTTTTATAGCTAATAAATGAAGCTTTTAGAATATATATAAATAAACATCGTGGCTTTTCTAGTTCATCCGAAATTGCACTTCAAAATTTGATGTAGTAACAAATCTCCTAATAATGTTATATAAACGACAGGTCATACATTATTGGTGATATCAGGAAAACCTTTTACTGAATTTTCGTGATATTAACTAGTTTTATAGCTAAGAAGTGAATATTTTAGAAAATACATAAATGAAAATTGTGATTTATTTAACTAATCCGAAATTACACTACAAAGTTTGATGTAGTAAACAATCTGCTAATAGTATAATGAAAATTATATGTCATACATTATTGGAGATATTAGGAAAACCTTTTACTGAATTTTTTTGATATTTACTAGATTTATAGCTAAAAAGTGAATATTTTAGAAAATACATACATGAAAATTGTGACATATCTAGTTCATCCGAAAATACACTTCAAAGTTTGATGTAGGAACAAATCTGTTAAAAAGATTACAAAAATGGCATGTGATACATTATTGTTGATATTATGAAAATTTTCTACTGAATTTTTGTAATATTAACTTGTCTTATAGCTACAAAATAACACTTTTAGAAAATATATAAATCGAAATCGTGGCTTTTCTAATTCATCCGCAATTGCACCTTAACATTTGATGTAGTAAAAAATCTACTAAAAGTATTATATAAATCAAGTCATAAATTATTGATGATATTAGGAAAACCTTTTACTGAATTTTCGTGATATTAACTAGTTTTATAGCTAAGAAATGAAAATTTTAGAAAATATATAAATCAAAATCGTGGCTTTTCTAGTTCATCCGCAATTGCACTTTAAAGTTTGATGTAGTAAACATACTGCTAATAGTGTTATACAAATTATATGTCATATAATATTGAGGATATTAGGAAAACCTTTAACAGCATTTTCGTGATATTAACTAGTTTTATAGCTAAGATATGAACATATTAGAAAATATATAAATCAAAATCGTGACTTTTCTAATTCAATCGCAATTGCACTTCAAAATTTGATGTAACAAATCTGCTAATAGTGTTATACAAATGACAGATCATTAATTATTGGTGATATCTGGAAAACCTTTTACTGAATTTTTGTGATATTAATTTGTTTTATAGCTAAGACATGAAGATTTTAGAAAATATATAAATCAAAATCATGGTTTTTCTAGTTCATCCACAATTGTACTTCAAAGTTTGATGTAGTAAACATTTTGCTAATAGTGTTATATATATATATATATATATATATATATATATATATATATATATTATTGGGGATATTTGGAAAACTTTTTACTAAATTTTCATGAAATTTATATATTCATCTATATATAATACAGTTTAAAGTTGCACTTCATACAAATGACTGTTAATCAGCCTGTTTCTTTATTATTATTATTCAAAAACGCTGGGCCCCATTAAAAATGTAGAAGCGCTTACAAAATTATCGCGCATTGAAATCTCCACGGTCGGTTAATCGTCCGTCGAATGCGCGCACGGGGTGGGGAACTGAAGAACTTACGCACTCATTGTTATTCTGGGTCCGCTCTCTTTATCAGATAATTTTGACTTATTAATTACATCAACAGCTCGTTCGTTTATGCAAATGCGCGCACGAAATTAATCTTTAGATTACGATCACTTCCGCCGGAGCCGGCAGGAGGGCGAAATAAGGTGCCAGCAGTGTTTTTCGTATTTTAAATTAATGTGTATGTGGACAAATTGGATGCGATTAATTACGAAGAGTTGAATATCAATTGTTCGGTTTGTAAATATTAATAATAATATTATATGAACTAGAAAAGCCACGATATTATTTAGAGAATGTAGATACTTTAAATTATCTCTATTGGAAACACTGAATAATTTAACAAAAGGTGTTAAAAAGCTCCAATCGCAAGTTGTTTGACATTTGTTTTGGCATATTCTGTCACAATGGCGTTGTCAATTTATCCATTCAATATCTTATGGGACCTATAAAGTTTATGGGATGTTGGTGAATACAGGCATTATTGTTTCTATGACAATGAATACTTATGGGTTCAATAGCTTTTGATAGACTTATGGAACGTCGATGAATACGTGGGTACAAGAGGTAAATTCGAATCCGTGATTCTAACCTCACTTTTAACAACTTTGACAGATAATGCGACGTTGCCATATATACACAGAGGTACACAAGGTTTTGAAATGGAATGTTAAAAATAATTTAGGCAACATCTAATAATATAATCACGGATTATAGTTATTTCGCCTTTATGAAATCGAGCCTTAATGAAATAAGTGTAGTGTACAATCTCCGCAATACAAAATTGTTTACTTGAAATTGTTGATTGATAAAATCATTAAGAATTTTGTATGTTTTAGAATAAAATTTTGATTGTGGTCATCCAGTCTCTCTCGGCCGGGCAACATCTGTAAAAGGACGGGGTCCCTCTAATAAATGAGGCAATGCGTGTGAACCCGGGCATCATTAATCAACCGCACTTTCCTATATTAAGTAAATTCTAGTGTTCCATTAAGTGGAATGATTTTTTTTTATTATATTCGACCCGCCGACGATTGCCTCTCCATTATGGATACTTTTGCACTAATTATATCCCCCTGCTTCCGTACCAGATGCTCACGGTTAACGGCAAAAGAATGAGTGTCTGACATCATGTATCAAACCATTAATATAAATACGTAGAAGGAATTGAAGAAAAAAAATTGCTAGTTAATTATACGGTGCATCCGCGGTTTTAAAAACATTCAAATAAATTCGTTCTTAAATTGTTTGCAATCAAGTTATGAATTTTTAATTTTATATTTTCCGGTATTTTATAAAAAAAATACTGTTATTTACTTTGCTTACCGTGATATTCAATCAAGAGTGCTAGTGAAAAGTACCACATGATTAAAAGAAAATGCCGGGAAGTTACAACCTGCTGCTCATTTTGAAACACTTATATTTTAAAATTTATTTTTCATCGTAGGACAAACATTAGGTTGTTATTTAAATTAGGTAAATCTAACGACAATTAAAGTTAAGTGGATTACCACTAAAAATCGTCCGTGTCTAACCATTATTAGCCAAACCGGAACTGACTGACGGCCCGAAAGAACAGCAATCGCCGCAGCGACCACAGAAAGAGCGCCCCGAAAAGGTTTCGACGAGCAGGCAAATCCTTCACCACATCCTCCCCATGGCTTTGCCGCCGCCGCTCTCCAACCTGAACCCCTCTCCGTACAATTACCATTCCGTTACCGTAATTGTCGGTAACAATGCAAATTAATAAATGCGTTTACAATGTGCGCAACGAGCCGTGGACCCTTGCACCTGCCCCGAGTTATTAATTAGTGGATTACCACCCGGCGCACATCAACAGACCCCACCCTGCGACAATAATATAATTGTACTTGATACGACGACACATTTTTTTGTTTGCAGTTATAATTTAATTTCACGCCGCATTCCAACAGCGCCAATAAAATTACACGGCACTTCCTTAATGATAAATAAACTAACCAACACTTGCAATTGTATTCACTATGAATATGTAGAATTTTATACTGTGCGGTAATCAGTCTTTATAACAAGATATTTAATTAAATATGAACAAGCGGGTGTAATCCTCATAGAAGCGAGAGAAGAAAAACTAAACAAAATTTACTACTAGGTGAAATGCTCGCAATTCGACAGGGAATGATTTTGAAATACAAAAGAGATTATTTTTAAGACTAGTTAAAGAAATTTATGTGAAAAACAATGTAATGCATAGTTTAAGTCGTTTGAAATAGTGGACGGGTATGGTTTGGTTGGTAGGGGCCGCCCGCCCACCCCAACTTTGTTGCATAGTTTTTTCAATGGATACAGACGTTTTATATTGTTAAGCTAAAAACATAGTTTTTTATATTATATAAATTTGCCAAGCTCTGCAGGTTTTCCGGTTCAATTTAAAACAATCTCGACATTTTCCCCGCTATATAGTCTCTATAGTCTATATAATCTATTTCAAATCAAATGACTTAATTTCTGTGTCATGTCGCTGCTGTCGTGTTAGAATAGTTTTGGCAAGTTTATCAAGTTTTATAATATTTCAAATTAAATTTTTCACGGGTTTATTTTTCGTTTTAGGGAAAAATTGTATGAAGACTTTTTATTTCGTTAAAAATTGTCTATTCAATAGACTAAAGCTGGTTTTGATTGGATAATTCTCATTTTATTTTTATTGACTTTTTCGACTTTAGTGCCAAAACGGTACACTTTTTATAACAATGTTTTTTCGTAATGTTCTTTGGAATTAAAATACCTACAAAATGAGATCAAGCACAACTCTGTATCATGAAATAAAATTTTCCACGTTCGAAAAATTTGCCAAGCCCTATGCCTTTATCGGTTCCATTTGAAACAATCTCGATATATTTTTCGCCATCTAGACTATATTTCAAATCAAATGGCTCAGTTTCAGTGTCAGATCACTTCTAGTACGATCCCTGCTTTGACGCAACTGAGGATAATAATGGAAATTTTACTGATTTTTATCACTTTTCAAATTAAATTTTTCACGGGTTTATTTTTCGTTTTAGAAAAAAATTGTATCAACACTTTTTATTTCGTTGAAAATTGTCTACTCAATAGACTAAAGCTGGTTTTGATTGGACAATTTTCATTTTATTTTTGTTGACTTTTTCGGCTATACCGCCAAAACGGTACACTTTTTATAACACTGTTTTTTCGTAATTTTCTTTGGAAATAAAATACCTATAAAATGAGATAAAGCACAACTCTGTATCATGAAATAAAATTTTCCAAGTACAAAAAATTTGCCAAGCCCCTAAACCTTTACCGGTTCCATTTGAAACAATCTCAACATATTTCTCGCTATCTAGACTATATTTCAAATCAAATGACTCAGTTTCAGTGTTAAATCACTTTTAGTACGACCCCTGCTTAGAAGCAACCGAGGATCGTTATGGCAAATTTATTACTTTTCAAATTAAATTTGTGACGGATTTATCTTTTGTTTTAGAGCAAAATTGTACAAAGATTTTTTAGTTGGTTGAAAATTGTCTATTCAATAGACTAAAGTTGATTTTGATTAGACAATTTTCATTTTATTTTTATTGACTTTTTCGGCTTTACCGCCAAAACGCTACACTTTTTATAACAATGTTTTTTCGTAATATTCTTTGGAATTAAAATATCTACAAAATGAGATCAAGTACAATTCTGTATCGTGAAATAAAATTTTCCATGTTCGAAAATTTTGCCAAGCCCTATAGCTTTCACAGTTCCATTTGATTCGAAATATAGTCTAGATAGCAAGAAATATGTTGAGATATATTTCTTGCTATCTAGACTATATTTCAAATCAAATGACTCAGTTTTAGTGTTAGGTCACTTCTAGTACGACCCCTGCTTTGATGCAACCGAGGATAGTTTTGGCAATTTTACCGATTTTTATCACTTTACAAATTAAATTTGTAACGGGTGTATCTTTCATTTTAGAAAAAAAAATGTATTAAGATTTTTTAGTTGATTAAAAATTGTCTATCCTACGGACTAAAATTGATTTTGATTGGACAATTTTAATTTTATTTTTATTCACTTCTTCAGTTTTACCGCCTGCAATGCTTCTTCACAATTTTCTTTGGAATTAAAATACCTACAAAATGAGATCAAGCACAACTCTGTACTATGAAATAAAATTTTCCAAGTTCGAAAAATTTGCCAAGCTTTATA
>OZ012669.1:59886769-59961939 GCA_963942505.1 Lordithon lunulatus
ATGACACATGATAGATGACACATGACACATGACACATGACACATGACACATGACACATGACACATGACACATGACACATGACACATGACACATGACACATGACACATGACACATGACACATGACACATGACACATGACACATGACACATGACACATGACACATGACACATGACACATGACACATGACACATGACACATGACACATGACACATGACACATGACACATGACACATGACACATGACACATGACACATGACACATGACACATGACACATGACACATGACACATGACACATGACACATGACACATGACACATGACACATGACACATGACACATGACACATGACACATGACACATGACACATGACACATGACACATGACACATGACACATGACACATGACACATGACACATGACACATGACACATGATACATGACACATGACACATGACACATGACACATGACACATGACACATGACACATGACACATGACAGATGACAGATGACAGATGACAGATGACAGATGACAGATGACAGATGACAGATGACAGATGAAAGATGATACATGACAGATGACATATGACAGATGACAGATGACAGATGACCGAGGACATATGATATATGACATATGACATATGACATATGACATATGACATATGACATATGACATATGACATATGACATATGACATATGACATATGACATATGACATATGACATATGACATATGACATATGACATATGACATATGACATATGACATATGACATATGACATATGACATATGACATATGACATATGACATATAACATGTGACATATAAATTTATATACAAACAGTAAGTTCTCAAAATAATTTTGTTTGATAGTTTTAGTTTTTGTTGTATGTTTGTTGTAAATTCCATGCCGAAATCAAAATAATCTCACGCGCGCACCATTCATCGTTTGCTCACACGCCGTCGTTTCAATTCTGGACTGGAAAAAAGTGTTTCGTCCTTTTTCTCTCATCGCTGCGCTCGTCCTCGGACAGAGCGTTAAACGTCACCGTGACAGCACGTATTGTGTTTGTGTTTACAGAGCCACCGTAAGAAAAGCCGTGTTAAATGCTCTCCCAATAGTTGTTTAAGCGGTGGCGACGGCGGCGGCTTTGCGCGAATCCGCCCCGACACGATTTGTCGACTCATCCGAAATCGAATCGGTTAAATTTCATTATTTCAGACCAGCAGTTTTTTCACCGGCTTGAATAACAACGCGAGCGCCGAACTCATTTCAGTTTGTTTTACGGTTTAATGCCGCCTGTTTAGTCGACTATTACCAGTTTATTATAAAAAAAAAGCGGTTTATTGTGTGCTTGTATTATGTTTAAATATCTAAAAATTAAATCGTTACCCAGCTCAGTAGCTGAGTTGATAGAGACTATACAGTTCACCGATGACCAGCTAATAATTGTCAACGAAATAGAGGAATATGTAAGATAGAGCCATCAAGAATAAAAATAAAACAAAATCTTTACTGATTAATACACAACTCACAAACATATAGTTAGAGAATAACTATAGAAAATTACTGGAGATTAAGAATTACCTTTAAGACGAGGGGAATGACGAAGAAACTTCACGAATTACCCAGACAACGAAAGTAATTCGACACCTAAACGGAATGGGCAATTCAAGCCAGTGGGTACGCTATCTAGTCGTAGAATATGAACTAAAAACTGAAGGATGATTTCATAATGATATTTTCAATGTATACATCAATAGCTGATGGGATCTATAAACTTTATGGGATGTTGGTGAATACGAGCAATAGTTTAGTATTAGAATGTATTATTCTCATAAAAATAATGCTAATTAAATTTACACCCAATTATTTCCGTCTTCGCCTCGCCTGCAACTAATTTGTTCGCAAAACGTTAAGCCGTTTTTAATTCGTGAGACAAACGCGTCGTCCGTTCCCGCCGGACCGTTGTTGTCGCTGCGCTCCTGCTGTTTGAATTAAATCCACGAACAATGGCCGGGGCGGGCCATTAAATTATTTACATGGAAACAAAACTGTTCATTAAATTAAAACTGAACCAACAGCACACAACAGCAAAAAAAATCCACACGTCTAATGGCGCCCATTAGCCTTGGGGCCCGCACGACGCTAATTCGCACCGTTGTTGTACAATTCATTTTGTAAACCGGAAATGTTTACGCGTTCAAAATAATAAATGTACGTTCATACAAACGCAGCAAAAAAAAAAACGATAACAACTAAATAAAATCCGACGTCCGCTTTTAAATTCCCATTTTATTGCGCAAACATTGGTTTTTGAAACGGTCTGCCGGAAATGGAGCTTTTCAAATGTTTAATCGACGCCGAGTCGAGTTTATTAGATGACCTTAATATTTTTTATTGTTAAAAGTTAAATAGTCTCTGTGACAATTACCTAGTATTCTAATGATTAGTATTTGAGTTGTTTAAACAATATAAAACATGTGCGAATAAAAATTAGGTGGTTCAACTAAACTATGTCACTTAATGCAACGAAATTATGGCAATGGCAAAAAGTTGTAATTGTATAATATTTCGTTTGTCCATTTAGAACGCTATATGTACTTGTGTATCTTATTTTTATTCAAAGCGTTTGGCTTTAATTACATTATTATTTTATTTATCATTATTTTATTATTTAAATTTTTTTATTTTATTATTATTTATCATTATTTTATAAACAACTTGAACACTCCGCATCTTACAAAATCGCATCGTGTGAACAGGACATAATTAGAGTGTATAATAATGAAATCTAAGAGACTTTTATTGAATATTGCCTCGAATTAAATAATTTCTTATATATGCATTAATTATACATCTCGTGCAATCTCTTCATATGCAATTAGACCGATCGAATCAATTGATTGAGTCTGTGTGTGTGTGTGTGTGTGATTCGTGGTCCAGCCGACGTAATTGTTTGTCGGCGCCTCGCCGCCGCGTCAGCACTTTTCGGGGCCCAACAATTAGGTGACTAAATGCTTTCAAACAAAGAGGGGCGACCCCGCGAGACGGCGGCGGCGGCGGTAACGGCGGCGGCTACCGTGAGATGAGAACATGACTTACGCTTTCCGACACGAGGGAAAATTAAACACGTTAAAAAACAGGTAGTACCAATTACCAGGCCGCCTCGCACACATAAAAACCATCTGGCGTATATACAGGGCGCAGGCGGTTGCGGCCAACCAAAGAAAATTAAATGTGATTATATTATTTATGTTTGATTGATTCCAACGCGAGCCGGACGACGAACGAGTGGGCTTAATTAATTATTTAAAACGCAACGTTTGTTCACGTAACAACGAATTAGTTCTGGCTGGGTGGGTTGCTGGTTAATTGTTCGACCATCACGGCCATAGTGCTGCGTGTTTAGAACTACAAATGTATGGACTTTTCCTTGCGGAAATATTTTAATTATTATTGAGAGATAATTGTTCTTAGAACACACAAGTAAAATGTTGAATTCTCACATTACAAATAGCATTTAAGAATATTGTATACAGACATACATATAATTTTATTTTTTAATCCGTCATTTAATTTTTTTTATTTTTTATTTTGGTAACCCTGATATTTGACACATGACATTTAACAAATGAAATGACAAGCTATGACGATAACAGCATAAACAAATGAAATAGATCGCTCTCTCTCTCGAGATAAATTATGAATTCCAATAAATAAAAATGAAAGAATATGCGGGACATAAAAAAACGGAATCCAAAACGGACTTTACTGTTTATTATTTTTATGATACCTACAGTTACAATTTTAATCATCGCTCGCAGTTGGGAATTTTTTGAGAAAATTTATTACCAGCAACTTTAATGAATTAGTAACAGATATGAGCACCTTAAATAAAACCAATCTAACAACATTCCATAATTTACACACATTTTCCCGACACATCAAAACAGAAAAAATCGAGTTACCACCAGCAGAAGAAGGCAAACAAATAAAGTATAAAACCCATAAGGCGTTCGCTTTCGATCAAAATCCGTCCTCAACATGGAATTTCAATTATATCATAATTAAACCGCGTTCACGGCGGATTAGCCAGGCGGGCAATAAAAGTGTCGCGCCGAGCGTCCGGGACAAATAAAAAACCGATTCGTCCTTAATCTGCATTCTGTGCGGCGGAGCGGCAACGCGATGTTCTTGCGGTTGCTCCTGGAAACCGCATTTACATTTTCAATGGGAGCTATAAAATCATTAGAGTTTTCGGGCTTGATTTATGAGAGTGTATTTAGGGGATGTAATTTATTTGAAGTGCCCGACCCCGAAAGGGTGCACGGCGCGCACAATGAACGCCCGGTCCCGCAATAAACAGGGGGGCGCGGAACTAACCCGATGCTGCAGAAATGCGTTTTGCACAACCGGAACGAATCAATTTTAAATATTGGCACTTGGAATGTTAAGATTGTAATGGTTTTATTGTTAACGCTTTTATGGGCACTTTGGAACCGGCTATTCGTATATGTTAACTACGATGCGGAATCTCTTTATTTTATAAACAATTTTCGTGTTTAACATTTATGGAGAAATAACATATGTGGTGGGATTGTTAACGTGTTTATTTCGTGTGATAATTCATTTTAATAGATACAAATTTAATTATTTCTATGTACATTCTTAAGGTTTCATAAAAATTTATTACGCACAAAAATATAGTTTATGGATATTTTTTAATATCTTCGAATACCGTACTGTTGTATAAGGAAGGTATTATTATCGCGAAAAAAAAAATCTAATCGCTAATGTCTACTTTTCTTTAAGTTTCATGACCAAATTCAGACCGGGGCATGAGTTATCGCGGGCAACCGACTACCTAAGGCCGGCCCTGGTCAAAATTGACTATTTTTAAAAAATATCTGTATGTGTGTATGTCTGTGAACAAAATTACGAGTCCAGCGGATTGCTACTAAATTAGAAAATAGTATGAGAAAGCAAGTTGAGGTGAAAATTTGAGCAAAACCTAACAACTAAAGTGAAATTTAAATTTAAAAAAAGAGAGAATCCAACGAGGAATAGGATCATCATACCAGCACGACAGAGTAGCTGATTTGATCCCCATAAGCTGAAGTTCCCATATATACCAAATCAACCTGTAGTTAATATAAATATATTTTAAGTTTTTTTTATTTATATTTTTTATTATAATTAAAAATGTATTTGTATGTTTGTAAAAATGGGGGAATAAACTTATTATTATTATTATTAAATTATCAATACATGCCTCATCCGATTACCGAAGCCAAAATACGTTGCACGCGGTCAGTACTTGGATGGGTGACCGCCAATTTTATGTTTCTAGTTTTCTCGCCAAAAAAGTTCAGAAATCATAGTTATATATAATTAACTGAACTACTGAATTTTTTGGTAAAGTTTTATTTTCGCTACTAAAATTAGGCGATCGATTGTACATGTGTGTGTGTGTGTGTATGTGTACGTGTGCTCGTATTCGTGTCCGTTGCTGCCACGCAAACAATCCCCCCAAAAAAGGAGCACCAACAACTCCACACATCGGCGGTGCGGAAAGAATTGTCGCAATGCGCGTCCCCAATGCGATTCGTTTTAATCGGATTTTGATTCGATTAAAAAGCCGTTCCGTCGCGCAAGCTATCCTTTACGACCGCACAAGGACCAAGAAGTCGTTTTCATTAGTTCGGGCTCGTTGACGAAAACGAACGCGTCGAATGCTGTTAGCCGCGACGGCATTAGCGATTTAACGAATGCAACTATTTTATTTTGCGCGAGGCGAGCGCAAAACACCAAAACCGGCAATTTATGCGCGCAAATTGCCCTCTGCAGGCACTGCGGGCACTGCAGGTTTGTTGTGCTGTGCTAGGTGCTGGCAGTGCTGGGGCTGGCTGTTTGTGTTTCTATGTCTTTGTGTGTTTCCGGCTATTATAGAAGCTGCATTGCGGGCTTTTTGTTGAATAACGCGCGCGCCCGTTTGTCGATAAGAAAACATTTATTATTTTTTGCAAATTAATACTGGTAAATATTAAAGGTACGCATTTTACCGTTTACCGATCAATAATCTGAAAATTAGATTTTTTTTCTTTGGGGCTATGTTACAGATAAAGTCTACTATATCAGCACCTATGAAGACTACGTTCCTCAATTGTTATTTATGTAAATAAATGCATGGCTACACTCTTCAATTGTTATCAATTGAAAACAATGCGTGACATCTGTTAAAATTAGATCAAAGTTACTTGTATATTATTTTAATAACAACAAACAACGAACAGCATTGTTTTAATTGATCGAAACAGTTGAAGAGCGTAGTCATTTGCCTTCAATTGTTATCTATTGAAAACAGTCCGCGACAACTACCAAATTTAGATCAAAGTTGCTTGTACATTATTTTAATAATAAGAATAACAACCGAATAGGATTGTGTTAATTCATAGAAACAGTTGAAGAGCGCAGTCATTTGTTTTTGAATCTACAGTAATGTAAAATAATGCAAAACCAACTTGATGTAATACAGTAAAAATATTAAATACAAATTTTAATTTAATTTTTGATTATTTACATAGAACATACAAGGTGTCCCTAAAGTATGGAACAAATTCGATAAAATCTTTATTTATAATTTTTGCAAAAATTACAGAAATTTTAATTTTAAATTGCCAATTTTTAATGATTTTTTTTTTAAATATCGACGTGTCCGAGCAATTTTTGCGATAATTATAAATAAAGATTTTGTCGAATTTATTCCATACTTTAGGGACATCTTGTATGTTCTATGTAAATAATCAAAAATTAAATTAAAATTTGTATTCAATATTTTTACTGTATTACATCAAGTTGGTTTTGCATTATTTTACATTACTGTAGATTCAAAAACAAATGATTGCGCTCTTCAATTGTTTCTATAAATTAAAACAATCCTATTCGGTTGTTATTCTTATTATTAAAATAATGTACAAGCAACACTGTTTTCAATAGATAACAATTGAAGGCGAATGACTACGCTTTTCAACTGTTTCTATCAAATAAAACAATGCTGTTCGGTTGTTTGTTCTTATTAAAATAATGTACAAGCAACTTTGATCTAAACTTGGCAGTTGTCGCGCATTGTTTTCAATAGATAACAATGTATATGTATGTTATTGAATTTATTATAAAAGATAAATTAAAGCTAATAAAAGGTTTATATATATATATAGTAGAATTTTGTAAGAATTTACTGTTTACATTTATTCTGGAAATAATTTTATTCCCCAAAAAAAATTCTTGTAAATGCATCTATAAATTGAACAACAATTTAAAATGAAAAAGTTTGCTTTGCATTGTTTTGTTTGCAAAGCAAACTAGGATTTATTTCAGAACAATACTAATACAGTATTGTTCTGAAATTTTAATCCTAGTTTGCTTTGCAAACAAAACAATTTAAAGCAAACTTTTTCATTTCAATTTGTTGTCAATTTATAGATGCTTTTACAAGAATTTAGATGAAAATTTGTGTTTATCCAAATTACTAGTAGCAGTTTTTTATTAAAAAAAATCTATCGTGAATTTTTATATATGTATACACATTCAATAATTTTACAATACAAACATAACATTTAGAAAACGTTCTGTTTTTCACATATCGACAGGTAAATTTTCTAACGAGCCGATGACAAAATCAGTGAACCCTGCACAACATTCCGTACCGTAGCAGAAAAAGCGGACTTAATGCACTTATAATAATACATGCGTTTCATACGACGACATATGCTGTTAGTAATGTCATATAAAATTACACCCATTATTGCGTATTAGCGTATTGTGCGACCCAAAAGGGGGTTAGAACGCGCGCAACTTGAATTCATCACACTTCAGCGACTCCTTAAAGGCGCATCACGTTTATTGTGGTTGTCCGGGTTTTTTTAATAGTCATTTGTCATTTCGGGGCCTCTCGCTCGCAAGATATATTGTGCGAGTAATTTGTCGTCGGCTATTGTACCACCAAAACCACCTCGTTTCATAGGTAATGAATTATGGGCTGCAGTAGCGTGGTGAACGAAGGGGCGGCGCGCGGAATCGTTATAATCTCACTTAACTGCAATTATTATTGTAATGGTAAACCGTTGATTCACACAGCGGTGCATAATCGAGCGATAAAATTTAACTTTACCAGTTGGTAAGTGGGTACAATAGAAATTTGGAAGTTTTATAATAAATACGCACGATTCGCCGTACATACGTGATAAAAATATTGAATATAATTTAACAAATTTATTATTTCTCATAAAAAATAAATTGAATTTGGACTCGAATTGGGGTGATTCTTTCAAAATTTGAGCAAAATCTAACATTTAACCTGGATAGATAAATATAACACCTTACACGGCCTAAAGCCCTGGTTTCCTAGAAAAGCGGTCGCTTAAAAACGGCCGCTTTTGACGTAATTTTTACGTCACAAAAATAATTTACGTGTATATAAACGAATATAGTTTCCTATAAAGTGTAATACCTCAACGTACTGCAAAAACGCAATGAATTACGATGAAAAATTGTGAGTTCTTCTATTACATATAATTAAAACGACCTTTGTGATTTGTGAATGACGTCAAAAGCGGCCGCTTTAAAGCGACCGTTCTCCTAGGAAACCAGAGCTTTATAGAGCAAGGGTGTTTAGCGTCCGTCAATTGTCCCGTTTGTTAGTTTTCATTTAGTTGTTGTGCTCTTTTTTGCTTATATTGTGTGAATATTGATATTCTATTATTATTCAAACAACAATACCTATAAACATATATCAGTACAATTTTACATATTACACACAACATACCATGCTGGTAAGTGCCAACATAAAAAATACTAGATTTAAAATCCCGCCTCATATTTCCACGAACTGACGTAGCAACAAGATTCTCAAAAATTGAGTAGTTATCTACCATTTCTAGTGATATTATGCATCACAGCGCTGCAGCGGTCGAAACACAAATCGCTACTTACTTTAAAAACACGCCTCGTATATTGATAATATCAGGTTATAAAATATAAACTAGTTTCGAAAAGTTTCGACATTATGTTATAAAAAAGTTTGCAAACAAATTCTTACCTTCTGTTTTGATACCACGTTTTGACTTGTGTATCCGTCAGACTAAGTTTCGCCGCCAGTTCCATGCGGTCTTGCACACTCAAATACTTCTGCCGCTCGAAGCTCTTTTCCAGCGTTTGCAGCTGCAGATCGGTGAAGGCTGTCCGGGCTTTGCGCTGCTTTTTGCTGAGACCACCGCCCGAGCCTTTCGATGAGTTGAGCGAGTCGTCGCCGTTTTGGCCTGTGAACGGGAAATTTAAAATGCAGTCGAAAAAAAGAACGTATTTTGTATGGTTAATAAAATTTATTTAACGCGCTCGCGTTCACGTTTAGAGAGATAAAGAGGAGGATTCAGGTGGGCGCGCGTGTGGTGGGCGAAATACTTAATTTAAATAAACACTTTCATATAACAAAACATTAAGATAGTGGAAATTACACAATATTATACGGTCCGCGGCTATCTCGAACACGGGTTTAATTTTAAATGGATTTGGAGGAGAGGAGGTTGGTACATGGTTGCGGGTTAGGCTGTGCAGAGATAAGAACGGCTGTGGTATATGATGGGACCACCGAGTGCTTTTGTGTTTGATGTAGGCGATACAACGAGAGGGGCCACAACTTGGGATCGATGCGCTCTAGCTCTCTTTTTCTCGGGCTCCAAGTGAAGAGAAAACGAGTGAGTGAGGCGGCGCGCGCGCCCCCGCGTATTAATGAACTCTGAACCGGACAAATAACCTGAAGGGACATACTTGGTTGCAAAGCGACAATAGTTTAATTGAGATATTACAATACAGTATAATATAGTTAGTAACTAGTTATTTTTCAAAAAAATCACTCCAATTCGAGTCCCACCGAATAATAACAGTCACGTGATGTGTGGAGAAACAAATGAATAAAAATAAACATGGAACGACTATACCATGCGTAACATGAATGTCGGTTTTGTCCGATCACAGAAGCCAACATACATTGAGCGCGGTCGGTACTTGGATGGGTGATCGATAGGATTCATAATTATATTTATATCTATTTATATTATAAGAATAATTAACTTTGATAATTTTTAGTAAATAATTATAATATATAAATGTAGTTAAATAGATAGAATATAAATAATTTTCAATTGGTCAACGCTGGAAATGGTTTTCCTCTAAACGAGCATTTTCTTTCAAAGTGCTCCTTGGTGCAGGATGAAAAACGCATTTTCCGGCGAAATGTTTTATATGTCGGAAACGTGAGACGCATTGGGTTTCGCAAAGTGGCTAAGTTTGTTGGGTTTAGACGACCTTATGTCCCGTGAACTCTCCCGTATATTCCCCGGGGGGAAGCGCCGGCGCTCGAGGAACTGCTTTTACATTTACAATTCTATGCGGCGCGGCGCTGGCTCGGTCTCCCCCGCAACTCAACGCCCCACGTCCTCTATTTTACACAAACGGAATCCTAACCGGCCAGAGGTCGTCAACGATTTGAGGGATGAATTTATCTCGAGTGTAATACCAATTTGTACAAACAAGATATTATTTGGGTTGACACCAACTTTTAAGACTTTCTATTATTTTTCATTGTACAAGGGTAGCTATTTATGAGTTGAAAATTAATTACAAAAACAATGATTTCGGTGTAGAAACTTCTTTATTGTACTCTCCTATCAAAGTGTCAAACTTTGATGGCGCAGTCGGGTCGTATTTTGTAACAGTGTTACCAATTCTAAATACATAAATAACAACGGTTGTATATATATATATATATATATATATATATATATATATATATATAACCATCTTTATTAGACTATTGACCCTTCACGTTTTCAAAATATATTCTCAACTAATTATGTTTGATTGTCGTAAAATTTGGAAGTTATACTTCAATTATTTCTGTGCGTTTGTAGTGTCGAAAATCAAATATAACAGATAGATAGATAGATTCTTAATTTCCCAAGCAAATGATTAACATTCATGGGTTGGTTTCAGGGCCATATCTGAGGGGGGAGTTTCAACACCCCCCGAAATGTATATAAAGTATAGAATAGAGCATACTAAATATAATAGAGAGATACTGGTTGCTTCAGTGCTATGTGTGATGGAATGATACAATAAAAAAAACCAAATTATTATCTGTTAAATGCATAGTTTTTCAAAACTGCAACATATACCTTTTAAAATGTTCATCAAAAATCATGCCTTTAAGGGTTTAAGAAAAAATATAGTACATACATAATCAAAATCTATCATTGATTATTCTTTGAAATGTAATGTAATAAAAACGTTGGTTAAGTAGCAACAATAATTTCTTGCCCTCTTAATAATCTGACAAAATGAAAATTAGTAAGTTATTTTTTATCGACGTGCGTTTTACGAGTGTTCAAATGTAAGCACCGCGTCACCGGCAATAATAAAATCTCGACACGGCAGCGCGCCCCCCAAGCGGCGGGATTTATCAAGCGCGCGGATCTGGCCGTCGGCGGGGGCAGCAGCAGCAGCGGCACACAATAATACAATTGTAAAAAAGGCACATAATGATCAAATACTAACACTACGGTCGCCTCGTGCCGCACGCGAACGGCTCATAATGTAATTGCCCTATTACAATGGGGCCGGCGCTGCCCCCCCCCCGCTTTTGCCAGCGACTCACGTGATTATTAACTGAAAATCCTAATATGAATAGCCACTCGGCGATTAACACGCGCAATCAATACAAATAAATTAATTCACTCGAGAATCATGGGGCTGGGTTGCGGGGGTGGGGAATCCTTAAAAGCGATTTATTACCGACACACGGAATGTTCATGTTCTTTACTTATCTAATAGGGGTGCAATTAAATTGACATGTTATTTTCATTATTATCTACTATATCAAGAGTTATAAATTACTCTATCTGGTATTTTACTTTACGAATATAACACTGCTGTATAAGGAACATAATGTTATCGCCAAAAATTTCAAATTGCTAATTTTAACTTTTCTTTACGTTTCTTGCTAATTAAATCAATTTTTCTGTCGTTACTAATATGAAAAATTGAACAAATTTAAAATTGTTTTATAGTGAAATTAATAGGGGCCCTTAATTTTCAAATCAAATTTTTTTACGACATCCAGTTTTGTAGTTACAGCTTCATTTTGTTTTTAATTTTTAAAATAATCTTATAGTTGCCAGTAAATGTATTTTTTTGTCGTTAATAATGTAAGAAATCGAACAAGTTTATACATGTTTCAAAGTGAATTTAATGGGGAAACTGAATTTTCAAATCACAATTTTTTACCACGTCAAGTTTCGTAGTTACAGTTTCATTTTGTGTTTATTTAAAAAAAAAACGACAGTTGCAAGTAAATTAATTTTTTTCTGTCACTACAAATGTGGGAAATTGAACAAGTTTAGATTTGTTTTAAAGTCAATTTAATGAGGAACCTGAATTTTCAAATTAAATTTTTTTACCACATCCACTTTTGTAGTTACAGCGTAATTTTGTGTTTTGTTTTTAAAATAATCTGACAGTGGCTAGTAAATCCATTTTTCTGTTGTTACTAATGTAAGTAATTGAACAAGTTCAGACTTGTTTTAAATTGAATTTAATGATGAACCTGAATTTTCAAACCACAATTTTTTATCACATTAAGTTTTTTGTTAAAGCCTCATTTTGTATTTTAATTTTAAAATCTGATAGTTGCTGATAATTTCAGTTTTCGGTCGTTACTAATGTGAGAAATCGAACAAATTAAAACTTGTTTCAAAGGGAACTTAATGGGAAAACTAAATTTTCAAACCACCATTTTTTATCATGTCAAGTTTCGTAGTTATTTTGTATTTAAAAAAAAACGACAGTTGCTAGTAAATCCATTTTCTCTGCCACTACTAATGTGAGTTCAGACTTGTTTTAAATTAAATTTAATGATGAACCTGAATTTTCAAACCACAATTTTTTATCACATTAAGTTTTGTAGTTAGAGCCTCATTTTGTATTTTGGTTTTAAAATAATCTGATAACTGGTAATTTCATTTTTTTTGTCGTTACTAATAATTAAAACTTGTTTCAAAGGGAATTTAATAGGAAGTTTAGACTTGTTTTAAAGTGAATTTAATTAGAAACCTAAATTTTCAAACCACAATTGTTTGCCACAACAAATTTTATAGTTACAACCCCATTTTATGTTATGTTTTGAAAATAATCTCATAGTTGCTAGTACATGCATTTTCTGTCGTTAGTAATATGAGAAATCGAACAAGTGTAGACTTGTTTCAAAGAGAATTTAATGGGAAAAATGAATTTTTAAACTACAATTTTTTACCACGTCAAATTGTGTAGTTATAGTCCTATTTTGTGTTTTGTTTAAAAAAAATCCGACAGTTGCAAGTAAATTCACGTTTTCTGTCACTCCTAATGTGAGTAATTAAACAAGTTTAGACTCGTTTTACAATGAATTTAATGAGGAAGTTGATTTTTCAAACTACAATTTTTTTGCGACTTCAAGTTTTGTAGTTAGAACCCTATTTTGCATTTTGTTTAAACATTTGTTGATAGTTACTGATACATACAAATTTCTGTCGTTACTAATGTGAGAAATTAGATAAGTTTAGACTTATTTTAAAGTAAATTTAATGGGGAAACTGAATTTTCAAACCACAATGTTTTACCACTTCAAGTTTCGTAGTTGTTCATCCAACAATTTCAAGTAAATCCATGTGTTTTGTCACTTCTAATGTGAGCAATTAAACAAGTTTAGACTCGTTTTAAAGTGAATTTAATGAGGAACCTGAATTTTCATACCACAATTGTTTATCATATCAAGTATTGTAGTTACTGCCAGATTTTGTTCTTTATTTTTAAAATAATCTGATAATTGTTAGTAAATCCACTTTCCTGTCGTTACTAATGTGAGAAATTATAAAAGTTTAGACTTGTTCCAAAGTGAATTTAAAGCGGAAACTGAATTTTCAATTCAACATTTTTTTTTGCAACATCAAGTTTTGTATTTACAACCCTATTTTGCATTTTGTTTAAACATTTTTTGAGAGTTGCTGGTAAATACAATTTTCTGTCGTTACTAATGTGAGAAACTGGATAAGTTTAGACTTATTTTAAAGTAAAAAATAAATAAAAATGGTTTAGACTTATTTTAAAGTAAAAAAATAAATAAAAATTGTTTTAAAATAAAATCTTCAATTTCTAGAAAAGTAATGTGATTAATATCAATCAATATTATTTGCACACTATGATATTAATCATGTAGAGAATTATATAAAATATAATAAAAATAATATTACTCGTGTAGAGAATTTTTTGTAACAAATTATAGTATTATATAATTAATTTAACAAATTAATTTATTCACCACAAAGAAAATATATTAGTTCCTTACAATATCAAACAAAATTTTATTGAAATCAATCAGTTGGTTATAAATAGGGGGCTGTGGTGGAAGGAAGTAGCAAGGGTGTCGCGTTATTTGTTATTGAACCGTTTTTAATAGAATAACAGTTTTATTGAAAGCCCAAGATTAACGTCAGCGCCGTACAAAAGGGTTAAACCTGAACCTTTGTTGCCGGATTGATTTCACGCCCATTGTCCGCAGGGGCTTCGACGAAGGGCTTCGTTGCCATTAACACCTTTTCGGCAACGCGCGCGCACACTCAAATAAATATATTCCGACCCCTCATTTTCCTCTATGTATATATATATGTATGTATGTGTGTGTGCGAATCGAAGGGGCGGCGAAAACAAACACGCTCGTACATACGATTCGACGTTTTACAATGCATAAATAAATTTATTGGGTGCATAATATAAAGGGAACACGAAATCTCGCAATCAGAGCGCAATAAAGAAATAAATACAGGTCCGACGTTGCCCATTTATTCTTTTTTTTTTTGTTAGTTGTAAGTAGGTACCTATGTGTGTGTGTTATTCAAAGACTCGGCTCGATTACGTGTATATGCCGCAGAGCACAATTAAATGACCGTGTACTGTTATATGTATCCGCGGATGGCGCCTTTTTATGGCGCATTGTTACGAGAGCGACGATCATCGTCGTCTCGCGAGCCAAGACAAAAGATGGTTATAAAATGCTTCATTTACTTTATCTTGTGACATAGATCCTCGAGATAATACAGATTGGTATATTTATCTAATTTAACTAGACTTTAATAATCTCTTATGTGTACACTAAGACTTAAACTACGCTATTCAACTATTTTTATCAATTGAAACAACACTCTTGGATTGTTACATATTTTTGTACTACACCTTTTAACTGTTATTAATGAAAAATAATGTCCGAAAATTATTAAACTTGGATCAAAGTATGCTTAAGGTCGTTTTAGACAAGACAATTTTTTAGCTCAAAAATTGTTCAAGAAATGAATTCATATATTCTCCTCCCATACAATTGTCCTTGACAAATAGAACGCGTTATATTTTTCGGTTCGATCTACCATCCAATTCAATATTTCAAATAAATTGCTGTATGATACGAGACAATTTATAATTGTCTTGCATCTTGACTAACTTTTGAGTCAAGAAATTGTCTTATCTAAAACGATCTTTAGATGTAGACTACGCTATTCAACTATTTTTATCAATTGAAACAACGCTCTTCGATTGTTACATATTTTTGAACTACACCTTTCAACTGTTATTTATGGAAAATAATGTCTGAAAATGATCAAACTTAGATTAAAGTATGCTTAAGGTCGTTATAGACAAGACAATTTCTTAACTCAAATGTTAGTCAAGATGCAAGACAATCTAAATTGTCTTGAATCATACAACAAATTATTTTAAATATTGAATTGGATGGTAGATCGAATGGAAAAATATAACGCGTTCTATATGTCAAGGACAAATTGTATGGGAGAAGGATATATGAATTCATTTCTTGAACAACTTTTGAGCTAAGAAATTGTCTTGTTTAAAACGACCTTAAGTATACTTTGATCCCAGTTTGATAATTTTCGGACATTATTTTCCATAAATAACAGTTGAAAGGTGTAGTACACAAATATGTATATACGAACTTGATGTGGTATAGGTTATTTTTGATTTTTCACAAAAAAGATTTTAATAAAAGTATGATTAACATTGTTTTTAATAAGATACACTGTTTACCTTTCAAGCAATCATTAAAAAAAAAAACCTAAAATACTCAACATTTTTCTCTCTGAAATAAATTACACTTTAATAGATTCGTTTCTGGTAAACGTTTATATTATTCAAATCGTCCGCGTCGTTAAGTCATTAGTGCGTTTGGAATTTCGGCTTTTGTGTGATTACATTTGACCAGTCAGTCTTGTGTGCCTTAATAAAAATCCCGCCGGAGAGAATTGAGTGGCGCGCGGGCCCGTTAACAGTTCGTTCGCGTGCCTCCGTGGATCATTTGAATATCGGGGTCGTATCAAAACATAAATAAAACAGGCGTTTTGTAAGTTTCGCAATCGCCGATGGCATCGCAGCCAACCCCTCTCTCACTCGAGGGCCTTTACTTTATTAATGCGGGCGCGGTTTTCATACGGATTTCGAAGATCCCGACGGCCGATACCGTCGCTTTGCTACACACACACCGTTCGTTTTGGAAGGCGTGTGATTTATTGTTAAGAAAAATTCGGAATTAATGGCCTGCTCGCCCTTTTTACTTGCTAAATTATTTCAACTGCATCATAAAACAATTAATTACAATACAATACGTAGAACTAATTTCTTAGCAGGCTTTAATTTAAATCTGAAATTTATTTAAAGCCATTACAAAGTTATACAAAAATCTAACTTCAGATACAAATAACTTTCCCTACCAACCTGTCTATACTCGTCCACTCTTTCAATCGACTTGAACTATGCATTACATTATTTTTCACATATATCTTTTTAATTAGTCTTAATTCAATAAATGACATTAATTTAATCATAGAAAATAACAGATAATAGTGTAGTGCATAGTTCAAGTCGTTTGAAATAGTGGACGGGCATAGTTTGGTTGGTGGGAACCCCCCGCCCACCCCAACTTCGTTCGCATAGTTTTTTGAATGGATATAGATGTTTTATATTGTTTAAACTATTCCAAGAAGAGTGTTATCCTATGGAAAAACTATGCGAACAAAGGTGGGGTGGGTGGGTGGCCCCCACCAATCAAACTATGCCCGTCCACTATTTCAAACGACTTGAACTATGCATTACATTATTTTTCACATATATCTTTTTAATTAGTCTTAATTCAATAAATGACATTAATTTAATCATAGAAAATAACAGATAATTGTGTAGTGCATAGTTCAAGTCGTTTGAAATAGTGGACGGACATAGTTTGATTGGTGGGGGCCCCCCGCCCACCCCACCTTCGTTCGCATAGTTTTTTCAATGGATATAGATGTTTTATATTGTTTAAACTATTCCAAGAAGAGTGTCATCCTATGGAAAAACTATGCGAACAAAGGTGGGGTGGGCTGGTGGCCCCCACCAACCAAACCATGCCCGTCCACTATTTCAAGCGACTTGAACTATGCACTACACTATTATTTGTTATTTTCTATGATTAAATTAATGTCATTTATTAATTTAAAACTAATAAAAAAAAATTTATGAAAAATAATGTAATGCATAGTTCAAGTCGTTTGAAATAGTGGACAGGCATAGTTTGGTTGATAGGGACTGCCCACCCATCCCATCTGTGTTCGCATAGTTTTTACCATACGATAAAATTGTTACTTACAATACTTTCACCTCTTAGCAATCTAAATATCTAGATTTCGATCTTATTAGATCTAGAATATTATTTTATATACACGGTACTACCGGGTGATCCTGATGGCATGAGCATGTTGATGGTTATTTCTTTATGGGTGTGCATTTCTAATTGATGTGGTGCCGCCAGATGACGTTTAACTTTATTCCTAGGGGATTAGTTGTATCATATTTTCACAGTAGATGTGAAATTTTGCACAAATTTTCACGAGATCACCTCAACCGATTTTCAAATTTGGTCGCGATTCGTTAGATCCTTTTCCCGGAAATTTTGTTCACAGACTTACATACACACATACAGACAGACACACATATACATTTTCTAAAAATCGACTATATTAGTCATGAAACGTCAAGAAGAGTCAACATTTTTTATTCACGATAACAATACGTTCCTTATACAGCAGTGCTGTACTTGGGCAGTAAAAACAATATGTGTAATTAAACAAATTTAGTGATTATAGTGTAAATATACAAAAATAGTACAACTAACCCCCTAGGAAGAAAGTTAAACACCATCTGACGGCACTACATCAATTAGCAATGCACACCCATATTGTTAATTGATGTGGTGCCGTCAGATGGCGTTTAACTTTCCTCCTAGGGGGTTAGTTGTATCATATTTAGACCTATAACATTTTCACAATGAATATTTCAATATATTTTGCTATCATATTTATATATAATCACTAGAGATATTGTGTAAATTCATCCTCACTAGCTGATCTACACTGATGAGATCTAATAAAATCAAAATCTAGATATGTAGATTGCTAAGAGGTGAATTCACACTTATATATGTAAATATACATTTATTTCAAGTTATCGAATATTTTTCTTGATGCTCAAGCTTGAATTAATTGTATAATTGCAATATAATCACGAAATTTGTGCGATAAAAGTATGCCATTATCAAGCATTTACTGAAACATAGAACTAAACCAATTACTTGAGCCCCATTCAATTGCAAACGTCTTAATTAAATCTTCGCAATTGAAATCACTGCGGGAGTGGCAGAGTAAACGCTCATTTAAATGTAGAATGGCTGATGCGAGTAGCTGGGAGAGGGATTTTGAGGTGGCTGTGTTTATAAAAGGGCTTTGTGTGCGGATCGCATTGATCCCCCATTGCCATTGTTTCAGGCGTCCCGACGGCGACGCGCCGGAGACGCGGTGGCGCGAGGGGGTGGTCGGCTAGGATAAACGGCGCACCGGAAGCTGGAACCAATCAGGGACAGTGGGGGGCTTGCGCGCGTCGCGACGTCCATCCGTATCTAGGAAAACGTTTTGGGATTGGGAGTTAAACGATGTGCGCGCAATCGAGTTTTTATATTGCGACGCCAGCGAACATTTGGAGAATTCGCCGGGAACATGCGGCGTAACAGTAGCAAATAATGTATCAAAAACCGATAAGTTGTTGGAATTATTATTATCACATATACTTTTCTGTCTATACGTCTGTCTATATGTCTTTTTGTGGTCTGTAGTTTATAATATAAAAGAAAACTTCTATTTTTATAATCCGCCGATTAAAGGACAAGCTCAGAGGAGTTAAATCACACGGTATTTACACAGAAAACCTCTGAAATACTGTGAAAAGTGATTCGCGGTGATTAAACTCCCTGAGCTTCTCCCTTGACTGGCGGAAAAACCTCACGGCTGTTAGTTCTATAAATATAGAAGTTTTTTATTTATTTAATCAAACAATAAAAAGCTAAAATAATTTTTTCCATTATTAAATAATGAAACAAATTTTGTTTCATGCATAAACAGAAAAAGACATATGACAGTTTTATTAATATCAAAGTATATTTATTTAATTAAACAATAAAATACTAAAGTAAATGCTCATTATCATTTGAAATAATAATATAAGTATAACTTTTAATTATTTGTATGAGTATATTTTGAAAATTTTGTAATTTTTTATAGACACAAATATATTATAATCATTTCTTCTAGCTCATTTTAGAAGATATTAATATTTTAGTTATACTTTTTTGTGGTCTGTAAAATAAAATCTAGTTCTTTAAAACGGCCTAGTCCTCAATTATCGATCTCGACTCGATGCCCCGATAATAATAGACGATGCGCGTGCTGTGTGTTTTGTGTAAAAGGGGAAAATCAAATCATTTCATCATTTATTCACGATTCGATTACGGTTATTCGCGTTCAAACACAATAATTTAGATCAACACGGGCAAAAGACCGCCTATTACATCGGTAAATATTTGATCGGCTTATAATGCGGGCCCGTCATATCACGCAGCGCTGACCTTAAACGCGACGACCAGTAAATAACGCACTGCCGCCCTGCCGCCCGTTAGTTTATTCATAAAGTCCGGCTCCGAAGGATATGCGAGAAGGGAGAAAAAAGAGAGAGAGACACATGAATTTTTTAATTGGTTGAAGCATATGTGTGTGTTTGTGACTGCGTACTCTTTAAAAGACCCCAAAGTGGATTATAATAATCCCGTCAGCTTTTTGACGGCTCGAAACTGTCGCCGCTTTTGTGCGCCGGTAGGCTTGAAAGTGCTACCGTCCGTTATGTCTCACTTGGGAAATATACGATTAACATTTTTATATGACATTATACTACTAGATCAAGTTATTATATTAAAATTTTAATATTATATATGCGCGAATTCTGAGAGACTTAAGTACTTGTAGGTTTATCTACTAGCTCGATACCAAAAACTCTTCGACATTTGTTTAAGCAGTTTTTAATTCATGGCTATCTTAAATTATTTGATAAATATTTGTCAATTTTAGGTTAAACTTTGACATTAATAAAACTGTCATATGTCTTTTGTTTATGTATGAAACAAAATTTGTTTCATTATTTAATACTGGGAACAACATTGGGGTGGGTAATAGTGTTTTAATAACGCAGATAATGCCCTTCAACAATTTAGCCAAATTTTTTTATTCAATTTTGAATAAATATGCATAGCTATCTTAATTTATTTGATTAATAATTGTCAATTTTAGATTATACTTTGTTTGACAATTGATTGGCAATAAAACTGTCATATGTCTTTTGTTACTTTCGCGGCATTTGTTTCAACAGTTTTTAATCCATGGCTATTTTAACTTAACTTGATTAAGGGCCGGTTCTACAAGTGATATTTAACTGGAGAATAAGACTGTTCGTGGAATAAGTTTCTGATATTTGCTTAAAAATCTCAAACTTATTCCACGAATAGCCTTATTCTGCGGTTAAATGTTAATTGTAGAACCGGCCCCAAAAGTGCTATAAGTAAAATAAATCAATTTAAAAAAAAATGTTTTTCTTTAGAATGATTTTATCTAATTAAATATAATTTTTGTCCTCCAATTATGGATCATCCGGTACTATTGTAACTATAATAATTAAATAGAGAAAGTTATTAATAATCAGATCAATTAGTTCAAGTAATTTTTTCGGGTGAAAATAATAAATTTAATTTGTGTACATACCGCACAACAAAACACACACACACACAAAAAACCCAAGTAAGATCCTCAAGTTAATTTCGAATTGATTGGCATAACGGGCTCATTAAATCCGTCTCGCGAGCGGCGACTCGAAACGGACAAATAATTGCTTAAATCAAACGTTCATTGTGATCGTGTGCTGGTCGTACTTTCGTTTTTTTTTTCTCTCTGCGCGCCTCATAAATAAAATGAAATTTCTAAAATTAGCAAAACGTAAATGGCGTATTTCCTATATTTATGTAATGGTTGCGTGCGCGCACAATGCAGCGGAAGCGCACTCTATAACAATAAATGGCTTTTTAATTCTTGCAGAATGTGTATTACATATATGTATGTAGAAATAAACATGCGGCGTGTAATTTGTAATAAGCTCCGTTTGCACTTGAGGGAGCCGTTAAATGAGAAAATTTATATATGTTTGTAAATGTAATTTATTAAAGCTTTTCCGCGTGCGTGCGAATCGATTCGGTAATCCTCTCGAACCTACTTGACAGAGGCAACAGAGGGTCGGTTTCTAAAGTGGCTTAAGAAGTTACTTGTTTGTTACGTCGGATTATCTGGCTTCCGATCTCGCCCTTCCGGTCTCCAGGTAGATTTTAAATGAATGTGTGTGTGTATTATATACCTAGTGCCCTTTTCAATTGTGAAATAAATTAATAAAAGGAGGAGATTAACATTTATGCTCGGAAGTAGTTTACTATTTAAAATGATTAAGGAATATATGAAAATGTCATGATATATCACAATAAATATTTTTATTATTATTATTATTGATTAAGGAATTAACTGATTTAAATTTATTAATGGTAAATGTTATAATGAAAAAAAATGACTTTTCGAATTATTTAATTAACAATTCATGTCTATCTTCATATAAGCCTGTGAGAATGAAAATGGCGTAAAGATCGTTTTAGACAAGACAATTTCTTGGCTCAAAAGTTAGTCAAGATGCGACAAAATTTAAATTGTCTCCTATCATGCAGCAAATTCATAAAGAGCTGTTCTAAGACATTTAGTGGTCAGTCACCCATCCAAGCACTGACCGCACCCGACGCATTTTGGCTTTGGTGATCGTATAATATTGGCATATTACGCATGGAGTGGTCGTGGCCATATTTAATTATTTGTTTCTCCACACATCACGTGATTTTTCTTATTTTTTGTTTTTACGCAAAAATTATTTTATTCAAACTTTGTTTAGAATACATTTTACAACGTCAATATTTCTTTAGAATGTTTGTACAATTGGATCGTTACAACGTTATAAGCAAAACAAAATTTCAGATGCAAATAACTTTCAATGGCCACCCTTGATTTGTAAATATTACTTCTTTCATTGTTATTTGTTGGCATTTGTTTTAAATGGAGATTGTCTGTATATGTCGGTGTATGTGTGTGTATTTGTGTGTATGTGTATGTATGTGTGTGTGTCTATTTGTGTGCATGTGTGTGTATATATGTATGTGAGTGTGTGTATGTGTGTATGTATGTATGTATGTATGTGTGTGTATGTGTGTATGTATTATGTGTGTGTATGTGTGTATGTATGTATGTATGTATGTATGTATGTATGTATGTATGTATGTATGTATGTACATGCGTGTATATCTGTGTATGCTGTGAACAAAATTCTGGGAGGGAAAACGCTCCAATGGTTTGCGACCAATTTTGGAAATGAGCTGTGGACTTGAACTGGGGTGATTGTGTTAAAAATTGAGCAAAATCTGACATAAAACGTGAAACTTATTTGCATTTTTGTTTTGTGTATAACTAACTAACTCTTTATCAATTTTCATTTTATCAATGTATTTCTTGTATTTAAAAAATAATTACCCAAAATAACAAAATGTTTAAGTTAAGTACAGTGTACACTGATGGTGTAAATCATTTTATCCAGCTCGCATCTCCTAATTAGATACCAACGGTGATTAGAACAATTTTCCAAGAATGTTTAAAACAAACAAGCAAAGGATCATTTTGCGTAATGACGGGATTGAAACTCGTGTTACCGTTGCAAACAATGGGCTCATCATCGGACAATTTCCCATTGTTGCGATCATCGGCGTTATTACAAATTAAAACCGCCCGGCTTCCGCATCAGCCGCATTCCTTCCTCTCTTTCTCTCTTTCTCTCGTTGCGCATTTTTTTTTCCGGTCTCTAATCGCGTCCACGCTTACATAAAATAACACTAATGTCAGTTCGACAGAAACACACACTTTTTATTTACCTATTATTAACGCTCGTTAGGAGATGAGTAAGACATTTGAAAAATGTATGTATAACTATACAGGGTGATTTATAACAAATGGAAATATTTTTTCAACATTAAATATTACAAATAACTTACAATATGAGGTACTAAAAATTACTATAACTTATTTTTGTATGTATAAAATTTCACTAAATTTACAGAATACACTCATAAATATCTATAATTGGTTGATTAAAATTTTGGAAATTATAACTCAACTAGTTCTATACATTTTTGGCATCGAAACTCAAATATTACAAAAATGTATATTTGAGTTTCGATGCTAAAAATTTATAGAAATAATTGACTTCAATTAATTTTAATATACTAACTATAATTATTTATGAGTGTATTCTGAAAATTTAGTGAAATTTTATACATACAAAAAAAAGTTATAGTAATTTTTAGTACCTCATATTGTAAGTTATTTGTAATATTTAATGTTGAAAAAATATTTCCATTTGTACATACAAAAATTAGTTATGGTAATTTTGTGAGATCATATTCGTAATAAATTTTTTTAACTGTGAGTTTCGATGCATAAATTGTGTAGAAAAATTTGAGTTGTAATTTTCAAAATTTCAAACAAACAATTATAATTATTTGTGAGTATATTTTGAAATTTTGAATATACAAAAATGAATCATAGCTATTGTTTGTCAATTTTCCAATATGACCTACAAACAATGACAATAATTTATTTTTGTATGTATAAAATTTCACTAAATTTACGGAATACACTCATAAATAACTATAGTTGGTGGATTAAAATTTTGGAAATTATAACACAACTATTTCTATGCATTTTTGGCATCGAAACTAAAATATTACAAAAATTTCCAATATGTATATTTGAGTTTCGATGCCAAAAATATATAGAAATAATTGACTTGTGATTTTCAAAATTTCAATATACAAACTATAATAATTTTTGAGTGCATTCTGAAAATTAAGTGAAATTTTGTACATACATAAATGAGTTATGGTCATTTTTTTAGGTCATATTCGTAGTAAATTTTGATATATTCGAATTTCGATGCCAAAATTGTATAGAAGTAGTTGAGTTATAATATCCAAAATTTCATTCAGTCAACTATAATTGTTTATGAGTATATTTGGAAAATTTAGTAAAATTTTGAACATACAAAAATCAGTTATAGTTATTGTTTGTCAATATTCCAATATGACCTACAAACAGTGACTATAACTCATTTTTTTATATGTAAAATTTCACTAAGTTTTGGTAATTATGGTTAAATAATTATAATTGTTTGATTGAAATTTCGAAAATTTCAACTTAATTATTTCTACACATTTTAAGCATCGAAACTATAAGTATAAAAAAAATCCTAATATAATCTACATAAAATGACCATAACTCATGTTTTTGTGTATAAAATTTTACCAAATTAACAGTATGGACTCAAAAATAAATAGAGTTCGTTGATTAAAATTTTGGAAATTATAACTTAACTATTTCTATAAATTTTTGGTATCGAAAGTCAAACTTTTCCAAAATTATCTACAAAAAAATGATCATAACTCATTTTTGAATGTATAAAATTTCACAAAATTTACAAAATGCACTCATAAATAATTATAGATAATTGATTGAAATTTTAGAAATTACAACGCATTTTCTTTTATACATTTTAGGCATCGAAACTCAAATATAACAAAATGTTCTAAATGTGACCTACAAAAAATGAATATAACTAATTTTTGTATGTACAAAATTTCACTAAATTTACAAAATATACTCCTAAATAATTACAGTTGATTCATTGCAATTTTGGAAATTATAACTCAACTATTTCTATATATTTTATGGGAATCGAAATTCAAATATAACAAAATTTTCCAAATACGACCTACAAAAAAGGCCATAATTCATTTTTGTATGTACACAATTTCATTAAATTTATAGAATACACTCACAAATAATTACAGTTGGTTGATTGAAATTTTGAAAATTATAACTCAACTATTTCTATATTTTGTAGCCATCGAAACTCAAATATAACAAAATTTTAGAATATGACCTACAGAAAATGACTATAACTCATTTTTATATGTACAAAAATCACTAAATTTACAGAATACACTCACAAATAATTATAGTTGATTGATTGAAATTTTGGAAATTATAGCTTAACTACTTCTATATTTTTTAGCCATCGAAACTCAAATATAACAAAATTTTAGAATATGACCTACAGAAAATGATTATAACTAATTTTTATATGTACAAAAAATCACTAAATTTACAGAATACACTCATAAATAATTATAGTTGATTGATTGATATTTTGGAAATTATAACTTAACTATTTCTATACATTTTTGGCATCGAAAATCAAACGACAAAATTTTCCAAAATTCTCTATAAAAAATTATCATAATTTATTTTTGAATGTATAAAATTTCACAACATTTACAAACTGCACTCATAAATAATTATAGATAGTTGATTGAAGTTTTGGAAATCACAACTCAACTACTTCTATACATTGTAGGCATCGAAACTCAAACATAACAAAATTTTTCAAATATGATCTACAAAAAATTACCATAACTAATTTTTGTATGTACAAAATTTCACTAAATTTACAGAATATACTCATAAATAATTACAGTTGGTTGATTGAAATTTTGGAAATTATAACTTAACTACTTCTATATTTTTTAGCCATCGAAACTCAAATATAACATTTTAGAATATGACCTACAGAAAATGACTATAACTAATTTTTATATGTACAAAAAATCACTAAATTTACAGAATACACTCATAAATAATTATAGTTGATTGATTCATATTTTGGAAATTATAACTTAACTATTTCTATACATTTTTGGCATCGAAAATCAAACGACAAAATTTTCCAAAATTCTCTATAAAAAATTATCATAATTTATTTTTGAATGTATAAAATTTCACAACATTTACAAACTGCACTCATAAATAATTATAGATAGTTGATTGAAGTTTTGGAAATCACAACTCAACTACTTCTATACATTGTAGGCATCGAAACTCAAACATAACAAAATTTTTCAAATATGATCTACAAAAAATTACCATAACTAATTTTTATATGTATAAAAATTCACTAAATTTTCAGAATACACTCACAAATAATTATAGTTGATTGATTGAAATTTTGGAAATTATAACTTAATTACTTCAATTAGTATCAATGCCTAACATATATATTTGGGCATTGAAACTAAAATATAACAAAATTTTCAATATATCGTACAAAAGATATATTATCTATTTGCCTTTTACCTTTCGGTATAGGCTCTTAGAAAAGATGATTATAACTAATTCTGTGTGAACTAAATTAATACAAATGTATCTAATAATGTTAATGTATCTATTTAGAATATTTAATTTATTAGCCCCATGCTAATTTAATTTATAGAGACAGGCGAATTAATTATTCCTCGTCGAACAATATCCCAGTTAAACGTGACAACAAACGCGCTGTTTGTGTCGAAGGTTCACATCGGGCCTGTGTCCCATCCCAGGAAAAACTAATAATTAATCTAACCGTTCGTTATTGTGTTAAATTTCGCATTTTCACATCGACGGTGCGTTAAGAGTGCGATAATTACGTTTGAATAAATATGAATGGGGTTTTGTTTCCGGGTGTATCGGACCATTCTCATAAGAGTTGATGTCACGCAACCGCATTGTTGCTGCCTACACAAATTTGTTAAGAGTAATAGATAGAAATATATTACTTTCATATCAAAGCAGGGTGGTATTAAGGAAATTTTGTCGCTCGGGAAGAGAATGTCTGAATGGTTTATACTGACATAATAGTAGTTTACATTATTAGTGCAGGAAGGCAAGTTTTCCCAAATGAGTGAATAAGTTTATAGTACGAGCCGAAGGCTTTTGCATGGATACTCATTTATAAATACACATTTACATTAGTACCGAATTTTAAGTTGGCAACACTGGCTGCTACTTCCCGCACTAGTGCGGGAAGTAGTATTTCCCGCATCCAAATTAATGCGGAAAATGACTTGTTTTAGAACATGAGTACAAACAATAATAAATAAAATAACATATAATTAATTTAAATTGGTTATTTACCATAATATATTTGGACTAAACAAAATCACTATAATATATAAACGAAATATAGACAATGTTTTGAAAACGATCGACCTATCAGTTAACAGCAGGACCGTATTAAGGAAATAGTGTAACTTGGGAAGACCATTTTTTTAATGATAATGAGACATCAAATGATATTTATGTATGTATGTAATAAAGAAACTAAGATATATAGAAATAAGTTATAAGGGATATTTACTATAATACTGGTTTATTCAAATACAATCCCAAATATAAAACGGAAGTATAAAAATTATAGCTCTTATACTGACAGTGTAAATGTTAAGGTCGTTGTAAACAAGACAATTTTTTGACTCAAAAGTTAATCAAGATGCGAGACAATCTAAATTGTCTCGTATCATACAACAAATTATTTGAAATATTGAATTGGATGGAAAAATATAACGCAAGGACAAATTAATGGGAGGAGGATATATGAATTCATTTCTTGAACAACTTTTGAAGAAATTGTCTTGTCTAAAACGACCTTTAGGACCGAGGGTGGTGTTTTTTATTTAATATCAATTATATTTTATTATTTATCATAATATTGGTTTATTAGCCCATTTTAAAAACAATTTCGTGAATTAACTTTCATATCTATTTTTTTTTTAATTTAACACATTAACGTGTGATGTTTGTATCGCACCTCAGTGTTGAATTAATTTATTTTTAGGAAACATAGGAAACACTAAAGTCCCGGTTTTCTAGGGAGCGGTGTCGATAATAGCGGCAGTTTTAAAGAATTTACAAGTAATTTTTTTATCTGAAAGGGTGGGTGGTGGTCCAAACAGTTTAGTAACTGTTGCTTTATAGCAATTTTATAAAAATCTGCATATAAAAGCACTTATGACATAGCAGGCGTGAATAATATTGGGCAGATCTTCAGCATCAGTTGCATATCACGTATACAGACTTTTTAGTTTGAGAAAGTTTGTTGAATTTGTCAGAATTTCCTTACCGTTCGAGCATACGCTTGACGTGTCCGGATGTCCCGAACTGTCCGTGTCGCTGTCAGGATGCAGAGGTGCGGAGTGCAGAGACAAATCCCTGGGACCGGGACTTGGAGAACGTGCGACGCCTCCGCCGCCGCCGCCGCCACCGCCGCCACGCATTTCCTGCGGCCCGCTCAGGATATCCGTGATCATGAAACGGGATCGGGTCGAGGCAGTCTGCGGCATGGTCCGAGATTCGTCCTGAACGGTCATACCAGCCACCGATATGGCGGGCACCGCGTTGTCGCTTAAACGCAACACTTTGAAAATTTCCAAAAAAAAAAATAAAAATGGAAATTTCAAAACAATTCAAAACAGTCACAGGGGGCGCACCACCAGTTTTTATTTGAACGATTGTAGCACGCACTAATTCAACTTTTTCGTGTTCGAGTTGTGGTCGTATTTAATTTAGTTTTTACAAAATTAACTTGTGTGGGAAGATCGCAGTGTGTTTTGTTACGAAAGCGCGCACCAACGCTCGTTTCAAACGATACTAATCGCACGGACGCGGCGAGAATAGTCGCCAGTAAATCAGCCATGTTGTCCATCCCCTCCACCAGTGGCAACCCCCCACCACTCTCCACCTCACCAATCGTACCACATAACCTTAAATGGACCGCCAATGATGCGGTTGCATCAAGTTGGCAAGGCGGGCGATTAGTGTTCGTTTTTCGGACCGGCCCAGCACCGCCGTGATTTTATTAGATTGGGTGTTTAGAAGGCAGTTTTAGATGCTTCCAGGGGTAACCGGTTTTTCATTGTTGAGGGCTGCGCAGGGAAGCGGCGAGTTTTGCTCCTGTAAGTTTTTGCGATAAATATGATAATGCGTTTGGGTTTCGGGCGGGAAGGAGAGGAGGTGGCTGCTTAATGATGCAAACGGCGGGTGCCCATTTATTTCTTCCCGCGTCCTCCGTGCTATAGACCGGACAAATTATAATAATAATAATACGTTTATTGTACCAAATGGAAGTTAATAATTTTTTTGTACTCATGTCCTAAGACAAATCATTTCCCACATTGATTTGGGTGCGGGAAATACTACTTCCCGTACTAGTGCGGGAAGTAGCCAGTGTTGCCAACTTAAAATTCGGTAGTAATGTAAATGTATATTTATAAATGTAAGAGTGCATGCAAGGACAGCGTACACCTCTTATACTTCAAATAACATAATATATACAATTTTGAAGAAAATATAGACATTAAATTATATGGAATTGGTAGTGTGACATAACCTATTTGTCACAACAACTTTAAATTACTTTAAATAAAAATTTAGTATTTATTCGTACAAAAAATAAGATACATTATTCGTGCAATAAGGTCGTTTCCCGAATTCACTCTTAAGAGCGCCTTCAGCTCGTGTTGTAAATTCATTCGCTCATTTGGGAAACTTGTCTTCTTGCACTAATAATGTAAGTTACTATTTTGTACTCATGTCCTAAGACAAGTCCTAGTGCGAGAAGTATTCAGTGTTGCCAACTTAAAATTTGGTACCAATGTAAATGTGTATTTATAAATATGAGAATGCATGCAAGCACAGCGTACACCTCTTATATTTCAAATAGCATTAAAAATTAACGATATGGTACTGAATAAATACAATTTTGAAGAAAATATAGACTTTAAATTATATGTAATTGGTAGTGTGAAATAACCTATTTGTCACAACTACTTTAAATAACTTTAAATAAATATTAAGTAATTATTCGTACCAAAAATAAGATACATTATTCGTGCGATAAGGCCGTTTCCCGAATTTGCTCTTAATACAGCTCTCGCCTTCGGCTCGTGCTGTAAACTCATTCGGGAAACTTACTTTCTTGCACTAATAATGTAAATTACTATTTCATTTAAATTAAAACAATTGAAATTCAATAATACTGTTTATATGAGTCTTTAAGAATGAAAGTGGTTTAAGTTAAATATATATAAGTGTGAATCCACCTTTTATAATAGAAATATAAATTTTACATATCTAAATTTCGATCTTACTAGATCTATCAGTGTAGCTCAGCTAGTGAGGATGAATTCACACAATATCTCGAGTGATTATATACATGAGATAAGATGATCCAAATAACCCTCTAGGAGGAAAGTTAAACGCCATCTCGCATAGTTTATTCAATGGATACAGATGTTTTATATTGTTTTAACTATTCCGAAAAGAGTATTATCCTATGGAAAAACTATGCGAGCAAAGGTGGGGTGGGCGGGCGGCCCCCACCAACCAAACTATGCCCATCCACTATTTCAAACGACTTGAACTATGCACTACACAATTATCTATTATTTTCTATGATTAACTTAATGTCATTTATTAATTTAAGGCTAATTAAAAAAATATATGTGAAAAATAATGTAATGCATAGTTCAAGTCGTTTGAAATAGTGGACGGGTATAGTTTGGTTGGTAGGGACCACCCACCCACCCCACCTTGTTCGCATAGTTTTTTCATTGGATAACACTCTTCTTGGAATAATTTACACAATATAAAACATCTATATTCAATGAAAAAACTATGCGAGCGAAGGTGGGGTGGGCGGGTGGTCCCTACTAACCAGACTATGCCCGTCCATTATTTCAAACGACTTGAACTATGCATTACATTATTTTTCACATATATTTTTTTAATTAGCCTTAAATTAATAAATGACATTAAGTTAATCATAGAAAATAATAGATAATTGTGTAGTGCATAGTTCAAGTCGTTTGAAATAGTGGACGGGCATAGATTGGTTGGTGGAGGCCGCCCGCCCACCCCACCTTTGCTCGCATAGTTTTTCCATAGGATAATACTCTTTTCGGAATAGTTAAAACAATATAAAACGTCTGTATCCATTGAACTCTGCACTACACTGTTTCTTAAATTTGTTACGAATTAGAAGTAAATTAATAAGTGAAATTAATTGAATCATACATAGTTGATAACAGTGTAATACAGTCATTTGAAATAGTGGACGCGTATAGTTTGGTTGGTAGGTTATCCTATGAAAAAAACTAGGCGAGGAGAAGTGGGGTGGGTGGTTGGCCCCCACCAACCAAACTATGCCCATTCACAATCTCAAATGACTTGAACTCTACACTACATTATTCCCTATATACTTTTTAAATGAAGTCTAAATTAATAAATGAAATTGATTGAATCATAGAAAGTTAAGGGTAATAGTGTAGTGCAGAGTTCAAGCCATTTGAAATAGTGAATGGACATAGTTTGGTTGGTAGGGACCACCCGCCCACCCCACCTTTGCTAGCATACTTTTTTCAATGGATACAGACGTTTTATATTGTTTAAATCATTCCAAGAAGAATGTTATCTTATGAAAAAACTATGCGAGCAAAGGTGGAGTGGGTGGGTGCCCCCCACCAACCAAACTATTCCCATTTACTATTTCAAATGGCTGTAGGTAACGGATCAGTCTGTTGTTTTCAGACCGGTATGAACTTACAGAATAAACCTCCAAGTTTTGCTGTAGCATCTCACTATACTACAGCAACGGGTGACCTATTGTGCTTCCCCATTTCTTATTACACATTCATGAGCTCTGTATCTTCAATAAAATCCAGAAATCTTTTAAAGGGGCAAGTTTGGAGCTCTTTTAGGTTTATTTGTGTTAAACCAAGAGCTTTTTCTGCAGGCATTGAATGTTTTGCAACTAGTGGGATTTCTTCTTCATCGCCATAACCTTTACACTTTAATGATTGGTTTATTCCCATTGTGTGCAGGTTTTTATTTAATGGGCAGTGTCCTATTAGAAGCCCAACAACATTTCTTAATTGAAATATTGGATTGTTAAGGCGTCTACTTTGTGATAATTCATTTTAAAGGATAAATAAAACGATTTTTTACTTTGTTTTTTATCACACATTCAGGAGCTCGAAAATGGCTAGAGCTTAGCCGAAACTAGTTGCAAAGTGTGAAAAAAAAATAAAGTAAAAAATCGTTTTATTTCTTAATTGGTTCCTAATTAGTTATTAGATTTTCTTCCGTCGCCTCTTTACTGAGAGCCTTAATAAACATCTTCCAGTGTTTCATACCTATTTGTGTGTCTCACTTTTGGTAGTGGCAGTTTTTTTTCATACTTTCCCAAGATATTCCTTGCGGTTTTACATGGTATCCTGCATGTTGGCTCGGGGTTATTGAATTTTATTTCGCCTCTTTTTCCAATTTATTCATTTCTTCATTGCCTGATATCCCAGTGCTCACAAAAGTGTTACTTTTGGGCTCCTAAGTGCCTTTCGTTTATCACTCTGAGCTGGTACGGGCTCATTGTTTCTTGTTCTATTTTCCGCTTCCGATGAGAATAATTCTACCTCGGCCCTTACAACCGGTGGCGTATAACCGCAAGATCTGAGCGATACTGCACGCCATTAGGGCGACTAGCAATGATAAACCATGCTAAAAGCGCCTCTAATATTATTAGATCTTCAACGCTGTTGGCTTGATACTTCTCCCCTAACTACGTAAGAGAGCACGCCACGAAGTGATTACGTACGTTGGTGAGAAATATACAGGCTATTGGCGTTGATTAAAGTATTTATAGCATATATATAATACTTCAATCAACGCTATTAGCGAGTGAGTTGTAGTGGCGAGTGATCTAAACGCAACGTTTTCGGCTTCCCAACCACAAACACCAGAGGAGAAGCGATATAATAATTAACAAAGAAAAAAATATTCACAAATTTAAAAAATCAGGGCTGAAAGGGTTATAATATAAAGTATGACTTATCAAATGACCCATAGGGGCATAGTACTCATATTTATTACAAGCATAATTAAAACAAACACATAATTAATCTGCACTATATACACTTACAACGGGATCGCGGGGCATTTGCTAAACAGCCCATCATCATATACGATATGTCCGCGCTCCGAGAATAGAGGACGTACTGATAACGAGTTTTATTTATATGTTATCGGTGCGTCAGTCTTGAGATGGCCTGTTTAGTGAGTGCATCGCAGTCCCGTTTAAGTGTAGTGAATATTCATTATTTGACAGTGTTAGTTGTGCGTGTGATAAATGTGAGTGTTATATCCAATGGGCAATTAGGTAAGTCACATTTTGTACTAATCTGATGACGTTTTTAGTGTGTTGTTTATGGGATATATAGTGTTTTTATTGTAAGCCTTTTATTTGCGACGTGATGATTCATTGACTATGCAATACATCGTCTCGTACTCTCGCAATATTTATTAACTATATGAACATTATTTAAAGTATTTATACTCAGAGCTATCTAGCAATCGGAACGTATTATCATACGCTACAAACCGATGCATAATAATAATAATAATAACAGCTGTTTTTAATTCGCAGTTGAGCAGTGCTATTCGGGACAGCCGGAACAGTTGGTAGAGTTCTAGCACTATTGTAACCTTGCTTAGATTTAACCTGGTTGCAGCAGTAAACCGAAACTAATTTTGTGTTTTGTCATCGGAGGAGCTCGAAAATGGCTAGAGCTTAGCCGAAACTAGTTGCAAAGTGTAACTGAAGTGTGATAAAAAACAAAGTAAAAAATTTATCTTTTAATTTGTCTCTGGTCGAAGTAATTTTGTTGCTGTTACTTATGCTAAGTAACAAAAATATATGAATTCGATGCCCGTATAAGAAAAAATAATAATAATCTTTATTACCAATAAATGAATCGTTTACAAGACGTACAAGTGACATTAAATCTGAAAATAGTGTCAGAAATCTGAAAATAGTGTCAGATTTAATAATAATATAAAATGTGGAATGAATAGTAGAGTATATTATTAGAAACAAAATGATATGAATTGGATGTCGTATAAAAATCAAAAGGCTACTACTAAACACATATGCCGTTGTAATTTTTCCAATTAATTAACACTCTTCCTTCCGAACCAGCTCCGCTACAAATTTGTTGATGAATCCATTAATTAGATCGCGCCGTAAGCACAACAATCGTTTTCCGCCCACTTATTTAATTAAAGCAAACGGGGCCCCGGCGACAATTAAAAGCTCTAATGAATATTAATGCGGGCGATATACATGCAGAGTAGTACCTGGCGTTAGAAAAGTGTACACCACCGCCAGCCACATGGGGGCCCCGAAATATTCATAGTTGCGCTATCTGCAATGAATATGTATTAATAAATTGAATTAGGTAAAACACGTGCGCCGTATTTTCACCACCACGAGCACCGCGATAATGCGGCGATCGGCTAATTAGAATGGGCATTATGAAATGGAAACAATGCTGGAACTAATTTGAATCTTTATGTAAAAGTAATGTTAGGCGGAACGGTTAATTTTTATGTTAACGCGCGATAATTACGAAACGTACGCATTTAATAAATTAACTAAACGATAATATTCATTAGATATCTACAGGCTTATAATGTTTATCTTTTTTCTTTCAATGAAGTCACTTTCAAAAGTATATATAGGTAACTTTTCAAAATGACTTAATTGAAAAAAAGATAAACATTATAAGCCTGTAGATATCTATATATATAAAGGTAATGCATATAGAATTTCTATTCACTTATGTGGGTTATTGTATTCTAATTAGATTATTATTTGTTTGCATTTTTCAAAATTTTATAGAATTACGCTAAATATATTTAAAAATAATCATACTTAAGTCACAACATATAAAATTTGTATCTCAATTATTCGTTGTCGGTTTGGGTTATTCAACTCAAATATTACAATTCTGACATTAGTTAAGGGATAAAAGTACCTTAATTCTGTTTGTAGTTTTCATAATTTTCTTAAATTAATCTGAATATATCCACCAATAATCATACTTGGCTCTACAAAGTATGAAATGTGTATCTTAAGTATCGTAGTATTTTGGATCGATAAACTGAAAAATTAAAAAAAAGTATACAAATATAAAATTTTATTAAATTACTCTGACTATATCCACAAATAGTTATATTTAGTCTTTACAAATCTGACATTGGTTCGAGGACATAAAGTACTATAACTAGGTTTATAGTTTCAAATTTTATTAAATTACTCTGACTATATCCACAAATAGTTATATTTAGACTTTACAAAGTATGACATATGTATCTCAACTATTCGAAGTTTTTTTGGAACGGAAAACTTAAAAATTAGAAATTTGACATTAGTTAGGGCACAAAAAGTATCATAACTTTGTTTTTAAGATTCATAATTTTATAAAATTATTTTAAATATATCCACAAATAATCATAATTAGACTCTACAAAGTATATAATATATATATATATATATATATATATATATATATATATATATATATATATATATATATATATATATATATATATGTCAACTATTCGTAGTATTTTGGGTTGTTTAACTCAAAAATTATAATTCTGACATTGGTCTGAAGGTCTGAAGATAAAAAGTACTAACTTTTATCTTCACACCAATGTCAGAATTATAATTTTTGAGTTAAACAACCCAAAATACTACGAATAGTTGACATATATATATATATATATATATATTATATACTTTGTAGAGTCTAATTATGATTATTTGTGGATATATTTAAAATAATTTTATAAAATTATGAATCTTAAAAACAGAGTTATGATACTTTTTGTGCCCTAACTAATGTCAAATTTCTAATTTTTAAGTTGTAGTTTTATAATATTATACTGAATATACTTACAAATAGTCATACTTAGTTTCTACAAAGTATGAAATGTGTATATCAACTTTTCATGATCTTTTTAAGTAGTTAAATTAAAAAATTACGGATTTGATATTAGTTATGGTACAAAAAGTACTATAACTCTGTTTCTAATTTTCAAAATTTTATAAAAATACTGTGAATATATCCACAAATAGTCATATTTAGATCTTGAAAAGTATAAAATATGTATCTCAACCATTTATAGTTTTTTTTTGGTTGTTGAACTCAAAAATTACATATCTGACATTGGTTTGGAGACAAAAAGTACTATAACTCTGTTTGTAGTTTTCAAATTTGTATTAAATTACTCTGATTATATCCACACATAGATATATTTAGACTTTACAAAGTATCACATATGTATCTCAACTATTCAAAGTCTTTTTGGGACGTTAAGCTTAAGAATTAAAAATTAGACATTAGTTAAGGCACAAAGTATCATAACTCTGTTTTTAGGATTCAAATTTTTATAAAAGTATATCCACAAATAATCATTAAAAAAAAACTTCTTAAAGAACAATCTTTTTTCTATTGGGGTTCAAACTCAGGCTCCTTAATATTCAGTATAGAACATTTTACTTTTTTAATATTATACAAATCAATTTAAATAAAAATTTATAAAATAATTAAACTAATTATTAAATTTAATATTAATAATTATACTTTATTAAGTAAATAACTTAAGTTTAATGATTTTATAAATGTTTATTTAAATTAATTTGTATGATATTAAAATAAAAAATCTATACAAAGTTGTCGTGTCGAGAATTTCAAATAAAATCGCTTATATCTCGCGACGATATAATGTAGATAATGTGGATCCATTATATTGGTGAATTGTCGGAGTGTATTAGGGTCTAATTAGGGGCTGCAAGTAGGCAGCCTAATCTGATTCTCTCGTCGCCGTACGAAAGGAAACAGATGGTGTCACTGTAACAATTAAGCTGAAATTAAGCCCTCTTTTATGGGAGTCAGGCATGAGTGCTCGCCCACTATATAGGGTAAGAGTGCGCGAACTGAACCGTGAGCCCATAATGCGAACCCTGCGAACACAATGCAGTGGCGGACGTGTGCCGGGTCAACTTCCACTCCATCAAAACGAAACCAAACACTGTTTATGGACTAAATTTCGTAACAAAGTTACTTGGAGTGCATACAAAAAGCTGCGCCTATGATTAATCGGCGGGGGGTGATGGTTTAATAGTTGCGTTTGGTGATTCAAATTAATTACTATTTTTTATTTAATAATTATCTAAATTTACTTGGTTATCAGATTTTTTTTAGTGAGAGTATTAACATATAAATTACGAAGATACTAGTGACTCCTGTCAGCAATTAAGTATTTTTAACTTATATATCTCTAAGACTATGATACTTTTTGTGCCCTAACTAATGTCAAATTTCTAATTTTTAAGTTTACCGTCCCAAAAAGACTGCGAATAGTTGAGATACATATGTCATACTTTGTAAAGTCTAAATATAACTATTTGTGGATATAGTCAGAGTAATTTAATAAAATTTTAAAAACTACACACCTAGTTATAGTACTTTATGTCCTCGAACCAATGTCAGATTTGTAATATTTGAATTTAACAACCCAAAAAAAGTATGAATAGTTGTGATACATATTTCATATTTTTCAAGGTCTAAATATGATTATTTGTGGATATATTTACAGTATTTTCATCATATTTTGAAAATTACATACAGGATTATAGTACTTTTTGTCTCCTAACTAATTTCAGATTCGTAATTTTTTAATTTAACTACCCAAAAAGACTATGAATAGTTGAGATACATATTTCATACTTTGTAGAGACTAAGTATGACTATTTGGAAGTATTTTCAGTGTAATATTATAATATTTTGTAAACTACATATATATATATATATATATATATATATATATATATATATATATATGTAGTTTACAAAATATTATAATATTACACTGAAAATACTTCCAAATAGTCATACTAAATATTACACTATATATATATATATATAGACTATATTTCAAATGAAATAACATTAGTTTCACTAGCAAATCACTTTTTGAACGACCTATAGATAAGTAGAGGATGAACTGTGGCGCCAGGTATTGCTTTGTTGAACTTAAATCTTATACATTGTACTTTCTATTCAGAAACAATTGATTGAATTTTTGCACGTGAATTTCATTTGGGCAGATATTTTTGAACAACGCTCATTGATTTTGTTCATGATTTCTTTAATCACGTAATAATTCAGTAGTTTGTATACCATTGTCGCATACATTATTTATCGAGTGTACGCTACTGAGTTTGAAATTAAACGCAACCACCTCAAAATATCACCCCTCCAAATAATAACTAGCAAATAATACATCGTTCGGTAGATTATTAGGGGGGTGGTGAGAGTGTAGTGGAAGATAAGCACCGAGATAAACGAGTGTAGTTGCAACCAGTAGGCAGTTATCGCATTCATTAAGTGATTTCAACAATAAAACCGAGCATCATTATTCATGTCATCGGTGCGATGCGGTAAAATATTGTAAACATCACATAATTCGGTGCGTTTATTTATTATATAAAGCTCAATTAAGCCGCGAATGGCTTTTATTTCCCAACACACACACTCTATACCATTCCATACCACACCACACCGCGCCGCGCCGCGCCGCGCCGCCAACACTCATAAATATGCATATCTGTGCGGCGTGTTATTTGTTAACTGACTCGTTTGTAATTTGAACACTCTCATAACGGACTTTCTCCGTTTAAATAATAACGCAATTAGACTGTTCTCTCTCCGCGCTGCTGTTCACGGCTCCGAACACAATGCCCGGTGCGCGGTGTGTCTTCCACGCGGGGGCCTTATCGCGCGCTGCTCCGTTTTTAATGATGTAATATATTTAAATCGCTCTTCCTCGTAATAATTTTAATTGCCGCAAAGAGAGCCCATTGTTTTGCCCCACATAATTGCTTATAATTTTTATAGTCACTAATTCCTGACCGCGACTTTTTCCACATAATCCCGACATTATTACATTACGCTCGCAAGCCGTTACACAACATTTTTGTAACGCTTATTAATATATATATATGTCTTCTTCAAGTGTGTGTGTGAGTGTGATTTTAATTAATTGGGTGTTTTTTTTTTCTCGTCAAAACTATACAAAATACTCCCGTATTTATAAGGTTTTTAGCTCAAGGAAAACAAAAATTGAAAATTATAAAATAGTCAATCATGATTTATTTTTTATTCTTTACGAATATTTAAAAAAAATATTATTTTGAATATTAGATTGTTAAGGCGTCTACTTTGTGATAATTAATTTTAAAGGATAAATACAACGATTTTTTACTTTGTTTTTTTATCACACTTCAGTTACACTTTGCAACTAGTTTCGGCTAAGCTCTAACCATTTTCTAGTCATCGGAGGAGCTCGAAAATGGCTAGAGCTTAGCCGAAACTAGTTGCAAAGTGTAACTGAAGTGTGATGAAAAAATAAAGTAAAAAATCGTTTTATTTATCCTATATTATTTTGAGTTTAGAGAAATTTGTTTTTATTATGAATTCTCAAATACATTACTAGATAATGAATCACTTTTAAAAATGAAAATTATATTTTCTCTCTGAATAATCCTGGATATGGCTACAAATGTAACTCGACATCAATATACGCTCTTCTGAATTAGTTTCTCTCTGTATTGAGGAAAGTACACACAAAAAGTGCACAATATCACGTTTGGAAACATTTTCAGATGTTTCCAAACGTGATAATATAGAGATCTTGGTTAACAGTACGCAGGTTGATCAAGATCACTATGTTGTCCCTAAATCTGAGGTCATTCAGTTTCTGTCCGTTGATGCGTAGTCCTTTCAGTGTCCATTCGAGTTTTTAGAACATATTATCTCATGCCAGCGTAAATATTTTTGATAAAAGCATATTACTTTGCCTTGCACCTGTTTTTCATTATTACAAGCTTTGTTTCCTCATATAATCTTATTGTTAGGGTAGCTTTGGTGTATATGATTTTTTTTTATACGACTATAATAATGAGTCCAAATTTAATAGAAATCGAGCATTTTACAGATACCTACCACAGACCAACGTCTTGTATATAATTCAACCTGCATTAATTTTCGTTAAACGATTTTTAATAAAATACTTTTAAGTATCAAAAGTTTTGTTACAACCCAAACACAATAATTTCCAAAAAAAAATCGTTGCACATGCCGCCTCTGTTTCACTGGTTGTTTTTTTTTTGTTGTGATAATCAAAAATTAATCTGCGTCCCCGCCCCCTGCCGAATGATATTTCGCCCGTCCTAATACGTTAATAATTATAAAGCGTGCCCGGGCGACCTCAGGGCACATTTTTTCCTGAACGGTGATAAAAACACTAATGACACTTCTGCGTTTGCGACGCGAACGTCCTTTCTAAATGATTCCGTTTTTATAATTAAAAACAGTGGCCCCGGTTCTCGGAAACGTAATCTCTTAGCTCGCGGCTCGCATGAATTTCATCTCTCTGAAATTATGTTATAAGTTTACATCCAAACAAAACGGCGCAGCCGAGGAATATACATACACACACACACACACACAATGCAATTCATGTAAACGTGCACTCGGCTAGCTAAATACAGTTGTAGGCCATTGTTGTGCATTATGTCGTAATTAAGCGTGCTAATTAAGAACGAATAATAATTTATAATATGAAATGTAACGATGAGAAATAAGGAAACGTTGCGCGCACGAAATGCTGCTCCACTATTAAATAGTTGTATAATATTTAAACATCCATTGTGTGAATATTAATGGCTCATTAATATCAATCGTATATCGGAATGAACGGTGCTGTTCAAAGAAATAACATTGTTGTGAAATAACAATCAACATATTACTCAATACAGCGGCATCTAATGTTAATGAATAAGAAAATAATATATTGAAAATAAAGGAGATGAATAAATCTACTATGTTTTTTACCACTTATTTAATTGTTTAAAACAACTAGTTTCGCCTAAGCTCTAGGCATTGTCAAGTTTTACCCGATGACTATATAGAATATATTGAAGTCATTTGCGTCTATAATAATTATAATAATAATAATAATTCTTTATTTACGGTAACACCATTTCATACAAATTCTTACAAAATATAAGATATAAAATATTTAAAAAAATACAAAAAATTACAACCTACGAAATAAAATAAAATTAAATAAAATAACTATGTGTACATACATGAACATATAGAAACAGGTAAAATTTACATTTCATTTAAACCAAGACGTGAAATTAATATAAGGCACAATAATACTGTCAATATTTTAGAATAATGACATTATTGCTATATGATAACATGTTTAAAAATTTTCATTATTCTAATATATATTATCAATTGCCTTTTATCTTTCGGCGTAGGCTATTATATTTACATTATTAACATTATAATTTACAATTTTTGTTGTTTATACATTTGTAAATTCTTTCCACTCTTTTCTATTCTTCGCCAGTTCTCTTGCTTGTATAACTGTCTTTCCTTTCTTGATTATTATTTCCTCTATTCTGTAGTCCTACTGTTTTCTTGGTCTACCTCTTCTTCTTTTATTTCCAGTTCTTGCTTCCCATACCTGTTTTGTTTGATTCTTTTTGTCCATTCTAATTAAATGACCCCACCAGTTTAGTTATTTCTTTTCTATATACTTATCTACAGCTTCAATTCCCAGTTCTTCTCTGATGTCTATTCTAATATATTGACAGAATTACTGATTGTGTAAGGTATAGTAATGATGAAATGAAGAGAATACTGATGTTTATCCGGATAATAGATTATTTGATAAACATAAAAAAAGGATTGAAGAAAATATTGACAGTACTAGGATTGACAGTATTATTGACCGTGTAAGGTGCATTTATAACTATTATTACTAAATAAAAAATAACTTCTATTTTATAGAAATATCAGCCGGTCAAATCTCAGAGTAATTGTTGGAAAATTTTCGTAAATCACAGTTTTTCAGAAGTTTTCAGTAAAATTAAGGTAAATACTACATTCGGTATTTATCTTAATTTTACTGAAAACTTCTGAAAAACTGTGATTCACAAAAATTTACCAATAACCAGGTTTAAACGCTCGGTACGAAACGGACGACGCTTTTAATCACTCGGCCACCAAGTTGGGTCTAAATTTATATTATAGATACATTTTGAATTTGAAACAGACAGAACAATTAGCGGTGTTAGATGCACAAACTCGATAAAAATCCGTTCCGCCGCATAAAACAACGGCAACAAATCCAGGCATTTTTCTTGCGGCACTTACGTTAATTGCGGCCAGGCGCGATAATTAAAACGAGCAGAGCAATTGCGCAAGTAGTGAGGAGGGTAATTAACAGACCCTTTAACCGCGAATATTTCGGATGAGACATCCGTTTCGCTAGCGGGGCCCGAAACTAGCTGCGCCGCTCTATTCAAACAGCAGGCACGCTCTTCGCTCCAAGACATTTAGATGTTAATTTAGTGCAAACGAGAAGTTCTCAGGGCTAAGCTTCTAAGACAATGAGCAGTCAGGCTACGTTAAATACAGACATTTTATACTTCGATGAGCAAGACGTTCTCTATGCATATAAAAGCAAGCACAACACGTACACTTTACTATAATTATCCGCTATTCGTCTTTTTAGCCTATTTAGACCTTGCTTGCGCAGGCAACCATCACGATTAGTATTGTTATTAATAATAATAATCACATTATCAATTATATAAACATTAAATAAAAAATAATAATACAGCAAACATTTGTTTTATGCAATCGCAATATAATGGCATTCGTTAAATTAATTAAACCATATAATTTATGCTCTAATAAAAACAATTTCAATTTCTGCTAGTGTGTTTGTGTTTGTGTGTATTCAGCGCGCAGCACTTTCACCGCGTGGACGTTTCGATGAACAATATAACTCTTCCTCATCCACATTATATGCTCGATAATTACGCGAGTTTATCGTTATTACATAAAAAAATATTACAATAATTAACGAAAGGGAGTAGCTTTCATTTTGCAGTAATTACTCTGTTAATTAAGTGCAATTACCGAAGTGTGTTTTATAACAGTTAATTGCAGCATAAGAAATAAAGAAAACGTAATAAACATCACCATTTTTTTTTGTATCTGTGACACATTTTAGACACAAATAAACAATCTACAAAAAATATATAATTTTTATTCCCATATTTACCAGCATACCATAAACTTTATAGGTCCCATTGAATGGACACATTGAAAACGTCATTGTGATAGAAATTGATAAAACAAATGCCAAAACACTAGTGAATAAATAGTGTTTGTGATTAGAGCTTTAATGATACCTTTTGTTTAATCATTCAGTGTTTCCAATAGAGAGAACCTAAAGTAACTACATTCCATAGATATTGTATTTATTGTACTTGACTTGACTTGACTTGTACTTGTACTTGTACTTGTACTTGTACTTGTACTTGTACTTGTACTTGTACTTGTACTTGTATTTGTACTTGTACTTGTACTTGTACTTGTACTTGTACTTGTACTTGTACTTGTACTTGTACTTGTACTTGTACTTGTACTTGTACTTGTACTTGTACTTGTACTTGTACTTGTACTTGTACTTGTACTTGTACTTGTACTTGTACTTGTACTTGTACTTGTACTTGTACTTGTACTTGTACTTGACTTGTACTTGACTTGTACTTGACTTGTACTTGACTTGTACTTGGCTTGTACTTGACTTGTACTTGACTTGTACTTGACTTGTACTTGACTTGTACTTGACTTGTACTTGACTTGTACTTGACTTGTACTTGACTTGTACTTGATTTGTACTTGGCTTGTACTTGACTTGTACTTGACTTGTACTTGACTTGTACTTGACTTGTACTTGACTTGTACTTGACTTGTACTTGACTTGTACTTGACTTGTACTTGACCTGTACTTGACCTGTACTTGACTTGTACTTGGCTTGTACTTGGCTTGTACTTGACTTGTACTTGACTTGTACTTGACTTGTACTTGACCTGTACTTGACTTGTACTTGACTTGTACTTGACTTGTACTTGACTTGTACTTGACCTGTACTTGACTTGTACTTGACTTGTACTTGACTTGTACTTGACTTGTACTTGACTTGTACTTGACTTGTACTTGACCTGTACTTGACTTGTACTTGACCTGTACTTGACTTGTACTTGACTTGTACTTGACCTGTACTTGACTTGTACTTGACTTGTACTTGACTTGTACTTGACTTGTACTTGACTTGTACTTGACTTATACTTGACCTGTACTTGACTTGTAGTTAGCTTGTACTTGACTTGTACTTGACTTGTACTTGACTTGTACTTGACTTGTACTTGACTTGTACTTGACTTGTACTTGACTTGTACTTGACTTGTACTTGACTTGTACTTGACTTGTACTTGACTTGTACTTGACTTGTACTTGACTTGTACTTGACTTGTACTTGACCTGTACTTGACTTGTACTTGACCTGTACTTGACTTGTACTTGACTTGTACTTGACCTGTACTTGACTTGTACTTGACTTGTACTTGACTTGTACTTGACTTGTACTTGACTTGTACTTGACTTATACTTGACCTGTACTTGACTTGTAGTTAGCTTGTACTTGACTTGTACTTGACTTGTACTTGACTTGTACTTGACTTGTACTTGACTTGTACTTGACTTGTACTTGACTTGTACTTGACTTGTACTTGACTTGTACTTAACTTGTACTTGACTTATACTTGACTTGTACTTGACCTGTACTTGACTTGTACTTGACTTGTACTTGACTTGTACTTGACTTGTACTTGACTTGTACTTGACTTGTACTTGACTTGTACTTGACTTGTACTTGACTTGTACTTGACTTGTACTTGACCTGTACTTGACTTGTACTTGACTTGTACTTGACTTGTACTTGACTTGTATTTGACTTGTACTTGACCTGTACTTGACTTGTACTTGACTTGTACTTGACTTGTACTTGACTTGTACTTTACTTGTACTTGACTTGTACTTGACTTGTACTTGACTTGTACTTGACTTGTACTTGACTTGTACTTGACTTGTACTTTACTTGACTTGTACTTTACTTGACTTGTACTTTACTTGACTTGTATTTTACTTGACTTGCATTTTATTTGACTTGTACTTGACTTAACTTGTACTTTACTTGACTTGTAATTTACTTGACTTGTACTTTACTTGTCTTGTACTTGACTTGTACTTGACTTGTACTTTACTTGTACTTTACTTGACTTGTACTTTACTTGACTTGTACTTTACTTGACTTGTACTTTACTTGACTTGTACTTTACTTGACTTGTATTTTATTTGACTTGTACTTTACTTGACTTGTACTTTACTTGACTTGTACTTTACTTGACTTGTTATTTACTTGTCTTGTACTTTACTTGACTTGTACTTTACTTGAATTGTACTTTATTTGACTTGTACTTTACTTGACTTGTACTTTACTTGTACTTTACTTGACTTGTACTTTACTTGACTTGTACTTTACTTGACTTGTACTTTACTTGACTTGTTCTTTACTTGACTTGTTCTTTACTTGACTTGTACTTTACTTGACTTGTATTTTACTTGACTTGTACTTTACTTGACTTGTACTTTACTTGACTTGTACTTTACTTGTCTGTTACTTGACTTGACTTGTACTTGACTTGACTTGTACTTTACTTGACTTGTACTTTACTTGACTTGTACTTTACTTGTACTTTACTTGACTTGTACTTTACTTGACTTGTACTTTACTTGACTTGTACTTTACTTGACTTGTACTTTACTTGACTTGTACTTTACTTGACTTGTACTTTACTTGACTTGTTATTTACTTGACTTGTACTTTACTTGACTTGTTATTTACTTGACTTGTACTTTACTTGAATTGTACTTTACTTGACTTGTACTTTACTTGACTTGTACTTTACTTGTACTTTACTTGACTTGTACTTTACTTGACTTGTACTTTACTTGACTTGTTCTTTACTTGACTTGTTCTTTACTTGACTTGTACTTTACTTGACTTGTATTTTACTTGACTTGTACTTTACTTGACTTGTACTTTACTTGTACTTTACTTGACTTGTACTTTACTTGACTTGTACTTTACTTGACTTGTACTTTACTTGACTTGTACTTTACTTGACTTGTACTTTACTTGACTTGTATTTTACTTGACTTGTACTTTACTTGACTTGTACTTTACTTGACTTGTATTTTACTTGACTTGTACTTTACTTGACTTGTACTTTACTTGTACTTTACTTGACTTGTACTTTACTTGACTTGTACTTTACTTGACTTGTACTTTACTTGACTTGTACTTTACTTGACTTGTTATTTACTTGACTTGTACTTTACTTGACTTGTTATTTACTTGACTTGTACTTTACTTGAATTGTACTTTACTTGACTTGTACTTTACTTGACTTGTACTTTACTTGTACTTTACTTGACTTGTACTTTACTTGACTTGTACTTTACTTGACTTGTACTTTACTTGACTTGTACTTTACTTGACTTGTACTTTACTTGACTTGTTCTTTACTTGACTTGTTCTTTACTTGACTTGTACTTTACTTGACTTGTATTTTACTTGACTTGCATTTTATTTGACTTGTACTTGACTTAACTTGTACTTTACTTGACTTGTAATTTACTTGACTTGTACTTTACTTGTCTTGTACTTGACTTGTACTTGACTTGTACTTTACTTGTACTTTACTTGACTTGTACTTTACTTGACTTGTACTTTACTTGACTTGTACTTTACTTGACTTGTACTTTACTTGACTTGTATTTTATTTGACTTGTACTTTACTTGACTTGTACTTTACTTGACTTGTACTTTACTTGACTTGTTATTTACTTGTCTTGTACTTTACTTGACTTGTACTTTACTTGAATTGTACTTTATTTGACTTGTACTTTACTTGACTTGTACTTTACTTGTACTTTACTTGACTTGTACTTTACTTGACTTGTACTTTACTTGACTTGTACTTTACTTGACTTGTTCTTTACTTGACTTGTTCTTTACTTGACTTGTACTTTACTTGACTTGTATTTTACTTGACTTGTACTTTACTTGACTTGTACTTTACTTGACTTGTACTTTACTTGTCTGTTACTTGACTTGACTTGTACTTGACTTGACTTGTACTTTACTTGACTTGTACTTTACTTGACTTGTACTTTACTTGTACTTTACTTGACTTGTACTTTACTTGACTTGTACTTTACTTGACTTGTACTTTACTTGACTTGTACTTTACTTGACTTGTACTTTACTTGACTTGTACTTTACTTGACTTGTTATTTACTTGACTTGTACTTTACTTGACTTGTTATTTACTTGACTTGTACTTTACTTGAATTGTACTTTACTTGACTTGTACTTTACTTGACTTGTTATTTACTTGTCTTGTACTTTACTTGACTTGTACTTTACTTGAATTGTACTTTATTTGACTTGTACTTTACTTGACTTGTACTTTACTTGTACTTTACTTGACTTGTACTTTACTTGACTTGTACTTTACTTGACTTGTACTTTACTTGACTTGTTCTTTACTTGACTTGTTCTTTACTTGACTTGTACTTTACTTGACTTGTATTTTACTTGACTTGTACTTTACTTGACTTGTACTTTACTTGACTTGTACTTTACTTGTCTGTTACTTGACTTGACTTGTACTTGACTTGACTTGTACTTTACTTGACTTGTACTTTACTTGACTTGTACTTTACTTGTACTTTACTTGACTTGTACTTTACTTGACTTGTACTTTACTTGACTTGTACTTTACTTGACTTGTACTTTACTTGACTTGTACTTTACTTGACTTGTACTTTACTTGACTTGTTATTTACTTGACTTGTACTTTACTTGACTTGTTATTTACTTGACTTGTACTTTACTTGAATTGTACTTTACTTGACTTGTACTTTACTTGACTTGTACTTTACTTGTACTTTACTTGACTTGTACTTTACTTGACTTGTACTTTACTTGACTTGTTCTTTACTTGACTTGTTCTTTACTTGACTTGTACTTTACTTGACTTGTATTTTACTTGACTTGTACTTTACTTGACTTGTACTTTACTTGTACTTTACTTGACTTGTACTTTACTTGACTTGTACTTTACTTGACTTGTACTTTACTTGACTTGTACTTTACTTGACTTGTACTTTACTTGACTTGTATTTTACTTGACTTGTACTTTACTTGACTTGTACTTTACTTGACTTGTATTTTACTTGACTTGTACTTTACTTGACTTGTACTTTACTTGTACTTTACTTGACTTGTACTTTACTTGACTTGTACTTTACTTGACTTGTACTTTACTTGACTTGTACTTTACTTGACTTGTTATTTACTTGACTTGTACTTTACTTGACTTGTTATTTACTTGACTTGTACTTTACTTGAATTGTACTTTACTTGACTTGTACTTTACTTGACTTGTACTTTACTTGTACTTTACTTGACTTGTACTTTACTTGACTTGTACTTTACTTGACTTGTTCTTTACTTGACTTGTTCTTTACTTGACTTGTACTTTACTTGACTTGTATTTTACTTGATTTGTACTTTACTTGACTTGTACTTTACTTGTACTTTACTTGACTTGTACTTTACTTGACTTGTACTTTACTTGACTTGTACTTTACTTGACTTGTACTTTACTTGACTTGTACTTTACTTGACTTGTTCTTTACTTGACTTGTTCTTTACTTGACTTGTACTTTACTTGACTTGTATTTTACTTGATTTGTACTTTACTTGACTTGTACTTTACTTGTACTTTACTTGACTTGTACTTTACTTGACTTGTACTTTACTTGACTTGTACTTTACTTGACTTGTACTTTACTTGACTTGTACTTTACTTGACTTGTATTTTACTTGACTTGTACTTTACTTGACTTGTACTTTACTTGTACTTTACTTGACTTGTACTTTACTTGACTTGTACTTTACTTGTCTGTTACTTGACTTGACTTGTACTTGACTTGACTTGTACTTTACTTGACTTGACTTGTACTTTACTTTATGGAACGTTAGTGAATACAGAGGAAATGTTGTCTAAAGTTACGTTACAATCACGAAAATTGGTTCCCTCTTCTTTTTCTTGCTGCGCCTTGCAAAGTATTGTATTATACCATTGACTAAAGTGTTTAGACTTCTCAATCAACAGTTATACCTAATCGACGCACGGTTGTCTGGACAAATAAACCAATCGGTTTTGCTTATTACATTAAACTTGTGAATCATCAACATAACATATTATTTTAAATTCATGATTGCCCACTCTGTAGCCAGTACAGATAATACATAAATAATTAATGGGTTGTTTTCTATCGGTAAATAATAGTAGTTTTGCTAGTAATCTGTCAGGCTTATTAATCAGTTTTTGAGCATACTATACATAGTATAGTAGCATACTATACTTAGTATAGCAGTATAGTGTGTATATGTAGATTACATTTGAAAAATTGTCGAATCAAATCAGTATGCAATTGAAAATAAATTGAAAATAAAGCACAGTCCGGATGTGGAATTAGGCAAATTGGCACCAAGATGCGTCGGTGAAGATAAACCAAACAGTGAACAAGAGAGATGATAATTTTTGAAATTGCTCCCGCGGCACGGAACTGTGACTAAATGAACGGAAGTGTTTTGAGTTGAAAACACCCGCGGAGTAATGTTTCATAAACATGTACTCTCTGTATCCTGTCCGTAACAAAGCTCGCTCGCGCTCTCGCTCGCATTATAACAAACAATTTAATTTATTTGTGTAAATAATGGACGCGAGAACGAGCCATGGGTATGTATATATGTAATTGGACGCTCATTAATCAAAAAATAAAATGGATTTAATGTCCATTAGAACCGCAATTTCCACTAATGTCATTTTAATTGATGCCGCTTTAATATAATATTGAGCGCGAGCGCGCGGCGGCGGCGGCGGCGGTGGTGGCAGCGGAGGAGGAAAAAATTAATGCTTATTGACAGAAAAAGCGGAAGCTCTGCTGTTGTATCAATGTTTGTTCAACGATCACGCGATAAATAAACTTCATTTATTAGTAGGTACATACACGTACATGAATTTACGTGAAGATTATACATACTATTACTATATAACATAACAACCAACAACCAGGAAAATAAAAAAAAAAAACTTCTATTTTTATAGGGCTATCAACCGTGAGGCTTTTCCGCCGGTAAAGGGAGAAGTTTAATCACCCGGTATTTACCTTAACTTCACAGAAAACCTCTGAAAACTGTGAAAGGTGATTCGCGAAAATTCGTTCCCCGCTGGGGATTGAACTCAGGTTCCCCAATGCTCAGTACGAGACGGACGACGCCTCTACAGCCACTGAGCTGGGTCAGAAAAATCATAAATAAAGGTTTTATCGAATGTATTCCATACTTCAGGCAGATATCTTCAGGGATACTACCCTATATATATATATACATATACTATCATTTAAATAACATATGTTACTTTCGGTTAATATACGTACTTATCATTTGAGAGTCAATTAAAATCAATCAATTACACTCCTTGAACTATAACCAATTGTAAAAAACAATGCAGTGGAGAATTAAAAATGCATAAATTTTACTATCGTTGCTCTATCGTTACTAATGTGAGAAATTGGATAAGTTTAGACTTGTTTCAAAGTGAATTTAATGGAAAACCTGAAATTTCAAACCACAAATATTGGATTAGCTTGATAATGGCTTGAGCGTAGCCGAAAATATTCGCAAACAGTAATAAACAAGTGATAAAAAAACAAAGAAAAATTCGTTTTAGTTGTTTTTTATTTATTTATTCAAACCACAATGTTTTACCACATCATGTTTCATAATTACAGGTTCATTTTGTATTTTGTTTTAATAAAATATCAACAATTATAAGTAAATCAATAGTAAGGCACCTTACACGGTCAATAATACTGTCAATCCTAGTACTGTCAGTATTTACTTTAATCTTCCTTTTATACTTAGCACGTAATCAATTATCCGGATATACATCAGTAGTCTCTTCATTTTGCCTTTACTATACCTTACATGATACTTAATACAGTCAATATTTTAGAATAATGAACATTTTAAACATATTATTGTACAATAATACTGTCATTATTCTAAAATATTGATTTTTATTTTTGTGTGGTCATACTTAACTAAATGGTATAAATTTCTATCGGATAGACACCTATTTAATACGTTTTTTTTTTTAAATAAATTCAGATTGATTGTTCGCGCACAATTAATTGTTGGCGGGGTTTCGAGCCACACACATATGTTTCGTGGTCTGGTTGCGAGTGTAAAGGTATAAGCGAAAGCCAGCGTTGCGTGCTGGGAAAAACGCAGATACCATCAGAAGTGGCCAACTGTCGTGCCCGTTTAGCCGATATCCCCGCACTTCTAATTGTTTCACATGTTTTATAACTACACAATCTACCTGCCATTTAACCATTACACCGGTGGCGGTTCGCCTTTTCATTCGTTCCGCCCGATTTATGTTTGTGTTGTGTTATCTCGCGGTCAGTAAATTACACACCCGAAATTATAATTTTTCACTCATTAAATCCTAGCACTGTGGTGGCGTGGTGTTTTTTTTTAGAAACACCGTTTGCGTGGTTTACTCGAAATTATACGAAACATGACAAAAACCTAATGTTTATATTGTCATACTGTTATGTATTAAAATATCACCGCATTTTTTATGTATGTTTTTATTGGAGTCACAATCATAATAACCAACTTTAAATACTTTGACGCATAAATACGGTATGTTTACGAATTTTGTTTACAAAGAGGGACTTTTGTGTGTTGTTTTTAAACAAATTTAATAGTTGCTGGTTAATATATTTTTCTGCCGTTACTAATTGACTAAATGAACAAGTTTAGATTTGTTTCAAAGTCAATTTAATAGGGAATCTGAGTTTTCAAAGCAGATTTTTTTACAACTACAACGTTTTGTAGTCACAGCCCTATTTTGTATTTTGTTATTAAAATTCTGATAGTTGGTAGTACATTCTTTTTTCTATCGTTACGAATGTGAGAAATTAGATAATTTTAGACTTATTTCAAAGTGAATTTAATGGGAAATCTGAATTTTCAAACCACAATTTTTTACCACATAAAGTTTTATAGTTATTGTCCCATTTTATATATATATTTTTTTTAAACTAACAGTTACAAATTGAGAAAAGTTACTAGTTGAGAAAATGAACAAGTTTAGATTTGTTTCAAAATAAATTTATTGGGGAATCTGAATTTTCAAACCACAATTTTTTACCACATAAAGTTTTATAGTTATTGTCCCATTTTATATATATATATTTTTTTAAACTAACAGTTACAAGTAAATCTATTTTTGTGGTATTACTAATGTGTAAAATTAAACAAGTTTAGACTTGTTTCAAAAAGAATTTAATGGGGAACCTGAATTTTCGAATTAGAATTTTGTACCACTTCAAATTTTGTAATTATATCTCATTTTTGTGTTTAATTTTTAGACAAACCTGATAGTGACTGGTTAATCTACATTTTTTTGTCGTTACTAGTTGAGAAAATGAACAAGTTTAGATTTGTTTCAAAATAAATTTATTGGGGAATCTGAATTTTCAAACCACAATTTTTTACCACATAAAGTTTTATAGTTATTGTCCCATTTTATATATATATTTTTTTTTAAACTAACAGTTACAAGTAAATCCATTTTTCTGGCATTACTAATGTGAAATATTAAACAAGTTTAGACTTGTTTCAAAAAGAATTAAATGGAGAACCTGAATTTTTAAACCACAATTTTTTACCACATCGAGTTTTATAGTAACAGTTTCATTTTGTGTTTTGTTTTAATAAAATTCCAACAATTAAAAGTAAATCAATTTTTTGTCATTACTAATGTGGGAAATTGAACAAGTTTAGACTTGTTTCAAAGTAAATTAAATGTGATATCTGAATTTTGAAATCAGCATTTTGTACAACTTCAAGTTTTGTGTTTACAGCCGTATTCTGTGTTTTGTTTTTAAAACAATCTGATAGTTGGTAGTAAATCCATTTTTCTGTCGTTACTAATCTGAGAAATTAAACAAATTTATACTTGTTTTAAAGTGAATTTAATGGAGAATTTGAATTTTCAAACGACATGTTTTTACAACGTCAAGTTTCGTAGTTACTGTTCCATTTTGTATTTTGTTTATAAACAACCGACAGTGGATATGAAAATCAATTTTTTTGTCATTACTAATTTGAGAAATTAAACAAGATTAGACTTATTTCAAAGTGAATTTAACAGGAAGCCTGAATTTTCAAACCACAATTTTTTACCCCATCAAGTTTTGTAGTTACAGTCCCATTTTGTATTTTGTTTAAAAAGAACTAACAGTTACAAGTAAATCCATTTTCTGGCATTACTAATGTGTAAAATTAAACAAGTTGAGACTTGTTTTAAAAAGAATTTAATGAAGAACCTGAATTTTCGAACCAGATTTTTTTATCACAACAAATTTTGAAATTATACTCAATTTTTGTGTTTTATTGTTAAACAAATCTGATAGTCTATATTTTTTTGTCGTTGCTAGTTGTGAAAATGAACAAATTTAGCTTGATTTCAAAGTATATTTAATAGGGAATCTGAATATTTAAACCAAAATATTTTACCACTTCAAGTTTTGTATTTACAGTTCCATTTGGTGCATTATTTTTAACATAATCTGATAGTTCTATTTTTCTGTCGTTACTAATGTAAGAAATTGAACACGTTTACACTTGTTTTAAGGTCAATTTAATGAAGAACCTGAATTTTCAATCCACATTTCTTTACCACCTCAAGTTTTGTAGAACAATAATTATCGGTTTGAAAATACAGGTTCCTCATCAAATTTACTTTGAATCAATTTGTTCAATTTTTTTATATTAGTAACGACATAAAAATGGATTAATTTGCAACTATTTTTTTTTAACAAAACACAAAATTTAGTACCATTTTATGTGTTTTTTTTTAAACAAAACACAAAATGGTACTAAATTTTGTGTTTTGTTTAAAAAAAACAGTTGCAAGTTGATCCAATTTTCTGTCGATACTAATATAAAAAATTGAACAAATTGATTCAAAGTAAATTTGATGAGGAACCTGTAGTTTCAAACCGATAATACTTGTTCTTCTAAATTCAAAATGCGTAAAATTCGTGTAAATTGATCGACACGCATTCTGCAAGCCGATAAGTCTCTAATTACCGTTGACCGGTGCTAGTAGATATGTGGTTATCCGTAATGATCTGACCGGAAGCCGGGCAGCCGGAAGTGGTGAGAAAAACGCCATTTTGTACGCTCGTTGACTCCGGTTTCGTGCGAGCCGCTTAAACCATTATTGTAAATAAACTACACGCCGCAATTGCCGCGCCGCACCGCCAGGTGAACCGTCCACTCATCTAATAATATTTGAGATTTGAAGCCGGGCAAAATTAAAGCTTTATAACCTATACAGTATAGTAATAATAATAATAATAATAATAACAGGCCAGCATTCAATTTTGAGCCTAAACTTAATTAAGCGCAATTAGCTGGTAATGGGCGATTATCAGGCGATCGCGCGCGCCCTTCAGAAAGCGACGCTTGTTTGATTTCGCCCATTTAAAAATAATTACCAGCGTAATTATGCGGTGAATAAAAATGGTAATAAAAAAAAAGCCAACATAATAAATAGCTAATTAGGCGACGGGCGAAACGAACGCAAACATAACGCGATGTGATTTTATATTTCAATAACGAGAAAAGTATTGATTGCGTGCGGAATTAACATTAATGAGGCATGTTTATTTATCATACGTTCGATTTACCAGTGACCAGCACCGGCGGTTTTAATTCATCAGATTATAATGGATTCAATTAAAATCGGATTATTTCTGCACAAATTACAATAAAATTACTCTGTGTTTATTTTTGTTTGCGTTTCTCTAAGATATTGCGTAGGTATATTATCTATTAATGTCTGATTAATTGTTTTCCGGTTATTAATTTATATTCACTCAAATATATAGGAGTACTATTTATTAATCCTTAAATGCATATTGCTGTAGAATTTGCAATATTCACTTTGTGATAATTCATTTTAAAGGATAAATAAAACGAATTTTTACTTTATTTTTATCACACGTCAATTACACTTTGCAACTAGTTTCGGTTAAGCTCTAGCCATTTTGGAGCTCCTCCGATGATTCGAAAATGGCTAGCTTAGCCGAAACTAACTGGAAAGTGTAATTGAAGTGTGATAAAAAAAACAAAGTAATTCCTTATATATATTTTTTAAATGAAGTTTAAATTAATAAATAAAATTGATTGAATCATAGAAAGTTAAGGGTAATCGTGTAGTGCAGAGTTCAAGCCATTTGAAATAGTGAATGGGCATAGTTTGGTTGGTAGGGGCCGCCCGACCACCCCACCTTTGCTCGCATAGTTTTTTCCATTAAATAATACTCTTTTTGGAATGGTTTAAACAATATAAAACGCCTGTATCTATTGAAAAAAACTATACGAACAAAGGTGGGGTGGGTGGGTGGTCCCCACCAACCAAACTATACTCGTCCACTATTTCAAATTACTTGAAGTCTGTACTAGATTGTTTCACACATTCTTTTTATAAATTAGACGTAAATTAATAAATGAATTTAATTAAATCATAGAAAGTTATAGATAATAGTATAGTGCAAGAGTTCAAGTCGTTTGAAATAGTGAACGAGTATAGTTTGGTTGGTAGGGGACACCTACCCACCCCACCTTTGCTCGCATAGTTTTTTCTATTAAATAACACTCTTCTTGGAATGGTTTAAACAATATAAAACATATGTATCCATTGAAAAAACTATGCAAGCAAAGGTGGGGTGGGCGGGTGGTCCCTACCAACCAAACTATGCCCATTCACTATTTCAAATGGCTTGAACTCTGCACTACACGATTACCCTTAACTTTCTATGATTCAATCAATTTCATTTATTAATTTAGACTTCATTTGAAAAATATATAGGGAATAATGTTTTATTTATCCCTCAAATTCATTAAATAGTGCAATATTTTTGAAACACCAGAAGGTATATATGCCACTTCAATAAAGTCCTGAGTGCACCATAACACCACCTCCACCTATAAAGGTTATAATAAAGAATAAAATAACCCATTATGTGATAATTTCTTATATTCCAACCAGCAATTACAAAAAATAAATATTTAAATTGCTTGCAATAAAAATGTTATGTGATAATGAGATTATATGAACGAGCTTCATGTAGAATTTTAAATATGGATTCTAATGAACAACATAATTAAAATCCGCATGCATAAATGTGTGTGTATGTGTGTGTGTGTGTGTATAGATATGAGTTGTATGTATGTGTGTTCGTATATTTTTTAATTATAAGCGAGCTCAAGGAAAAACCGAATGAAACACTAATAGTTATCTTTTAACAAGTACCTTAAACGGGTAATTTATATTCATTCATATCACGGAGGAAGACACGAATGTGTTCACCCGGCCATTCGTATAGGTGTAGTTGAATAAACACTCATACAGCCATACGTACGCATACATACACACATACACATATATAGAACGACTATGCAAATTCATTCATATGTACACGACAGGACATGCACTCTTAACTGCATGTCATTAGCGGAACAAGTACACACATTTTCGCGTTTAATTATGAATGAAAAATTCCACATAATCGGCAGGGCATTAATTAAAAAAATGCCAATTAAACCTGACGTGCGGTATGCGTGCCATTTAAGGCGGGCGCAATCAAAACAGTAATTACCGATGCTGCGGAATTAACAATCATTAATGATTTCATGCTAATTACTAACAATTTAATGTTGCTAGTTTTTTTTTGCATTTATAACTAGGTATACAGAATAATAATATTGTTGGTTTTAAATGTTTTTATTTATCATAAGTCTTATGAATTTTTATAATGACAATAAATTTAATTTTACACCCAAATGAAATATTTTTGTAATTAAAAATCATCTCCCAGCAGACAACAGGATTTCACCTAGTTGCGCATATGTATCATTGGACTGTTCGGCATTTTCATATATGCGTTCTGATAGAATGGCAAATTCATGTAACTGGATATGTTTACCAGAAGTGCGCCGGGCAAACCCCCAGCCTCCCTGCCCATGAATAACAATGATAGCGTTGGACCCGAATCATCTTATCAGTGTGCACATCGAACGCCACATGTGCGGCTATCGATGCACCAACGCGGATTTAAATAAAATTTAAATCGCTATCAACTCATCTTGAATAATTATCTCCTATTAAGTGGCCATCATCGTGTTACATGCTCTTTTTTTGGTCAACAGATGCCCATTTATTTATCTAGCTGGCTATTTAAAAACGTGCAATTGTTCATTTGTTGCATTTGAAACTGAGACGTGTACCTGCTGCTATCGTTCTCCGTCTTTCTCGTCCAAGCAGGTGAACATGATCGATCGGTGTCGGTTATCAATACATGCATTTTGTCCGGTGTCCGTGTTGTTTTCCTTTTTTTTTTAATGAGACACGTTAAGCTGAATTTAATTTGTTTACCTGACCGTGGCGACTCTCGAGGTGTCTCGTGGTTTTGGTGGCCCGGTGTGGTCCCAGAGGGCACCGGTAATTATAAGCCGACTTTTTCTCTTAGCGCCGTCAAACGTCCACTTCCGGGCGGCACGAATTATTTCGCAAACCAACCAGCAATTTCGGGTTGATTTAAAGAATTTTACGAAAATTATATATTTTTAATAGATTTTTTTTTGTTTGGTTGTTTTTGGCGGATGGTTTATATGTGGGTACCTAGATTGGATGCAGGAAGGGAGAAACAAGGAACTGTTTGATCTCTTTTCGGCGTGCGCGGAAATTTAAATATTACACGTTCCGAGGCGAGAAGCGTCTTGTAGAAAACTAATATCGCACAAAGTGGGTTGAAATTGGCTCTCGGATTGTAGATATGTCGAGATATACTCATTTTAGTATGTAAATTGGTGTCGCAAGGAAGGAGAGACCGATCAGTCCCAGGCCATGAATATCAATCGGACTGACAGTTGACTGGGCCGCCCGGCGCGGCGTGTTCGCTTGATTGTCCGCCAATTGACAATTTTCTGGCGACGCAACATTTGCGGCGTGGATGCTTTTATTTTCTACTCTACTCTCCACTCAATTTATATAACATCGCATTCGCGTCACCTCAACTCACCTCAATTCACCTCGCTCGCCCCGTAGACCACCACACCACACCACTCCACTCGTGGGCTGCAGCGTAAATTAAGGTATCCAAAACACGTAGAGATAAGCGGAGCCGACTTGTCGGCGACAATTAGGAGTCTTTTAACACAAAAGGTGCGTCCTCGATTAGTAAGGGACACCATGGACTTTTGTTTATCTTACCGGATGGCATCATCTGCACAAACACACACACACAATAATTCACCTGCGAACAACTAACAAACCTGCAACAAAGATTACATTTAGAAACCTTTTTCATTTAAAATCTAATTCAATTAAATGATGATTTAATTATATTTGTTACTTATTTAGCTTCTAAATAAATTTTTATTTATTTATTTTGCTTATATAATAAAATTAATAACCCAGCTCAGTGGCCGAGTGGTTAGAGGTGTCGTCCGTCTCGTACTGAGCATTGAGGAACCTGAGTTCGATCCCCAGAGGGGAGAGAATTTTCGCGAATCACCTTTCACAGTTTTTCAGAGGTTTCTTGTGAAGTCAAGGTAAATACCGGGTGATAAACTTATCTGAGCTTCTCCTTTGACCGGCGAAAAAGCCTCACGGCTGATAGCCCTATAAAGATAAAAGTTTCTTTTTTTTTAAATAATAGAATAGAAATTACATTTATTTTCATAAGATTATAATATCATATAATAATACATACAAAATTACAAATGAATGAAAAAATATTTTCTAATTTTCCCTTGCATTTTGTGAACTTTTCAAAACACTCTCGAATGATGTAAATTTTATCTAGTATTAAAAAAAATTAAATTAAAAAATAAACTTAAATCTTTTTATGGATGACTTGAGGTGTTAGCAAATAGAATTCAGAGTGCAATATTTTTAGAAACAAATGTTATATTTTATATTTATCACATAATCAGTGCCAAATATTATAGAGTTGTCTGATTTCTTCCTTATTTCTATGATTTTTAGTTTAATATGCATAATTTCACTACTAATGCTTAATTAATATCCTAAAGATGTAGCAATCATCGCCCAAAAATGTTTACCGTCAAAAGCTTGGACACAAAAAAATCATTAGTATTGACCCACCATACCATAAGCAGCTAAGGTAGTCACCATACCAACTGAGGGTTAAAATCCGATTTTTGTTTGGTGTAACGCTTTAAGATCATCTTATTATTAAGAACTAGTTATGATTCGTTGGAGAAACCAGGCATTACTTTTCTAGCACCAAGATAAATATTGAATTTTTGTTATTCTTTTGTAACTGCTCTCGAAAATATTCCAGAGTTACAAGCTCGTTGACTCCGGTAACAATAAAAGGCTTTCGTTTTTGAATTGTTCTATGCGGCATGTGCTTAAATTATTTCTAAAAAGCGCAATAGGCACGCGATATAGCTTAATGATTCCGAAAGGACCATTAACTGTGTGTGTGGGGGTTCGCATATAAAGAGAATAGGCCGCCGTCGACCCCGTTTCCTCATCGAATAACGTACACTTTGTAGCATGCGTAATAATATAAAAGTTAAGTATCGGTGTTATTATGGTTGTACATGGGGTGATTAGTAAGGGTGTTTAGCGCGCACAATAACACAATGAAGTGGCGGCGGCCGGCCGGCCGTCTGCATAGGCCGAGGGCCCCATTGAAATAATAACAGCCATGAAGCAGGGCATTACTCATTTCGGGTTTTATACTGTTTACTAGCGCCGTTATGGGGACACGGGAACGATTTTATCGGCCGGATTATTATTGCGGATTTACAAGAGCGGCGATAATCTCACAGGGGCATTATCATGGAAATGCGAGTGGAATAGATTGAGCGGCAAAGTTTTTGTTGTAGAAATATGGCGGAGGTGCCCACAAAAAAAAAACTACTTTCAAATTCTAAATATTATTATATATTACTACTACACATATCTCTCGGAAACAAAACTTTGCGGCCAATTTATTATAATATCCATCCTCAATATATATTTTCGTTATATATACGACGCCGTTGTTGGGTTCACGGAGCCACTTAGGGCCGCATGTTTGTGTGAGCGCGCGTTTCCTTTTATAAGGGATAAAACATATAAAAGGCAAGTTGCGAGTTGAGGGAACTGATCAAAGCTTTGATACGTTTCTAACGGTGTTTTCCTGAAGCTTCGGTTTTCCAAATTGATTTTATTTCCGAATAACTCCGGAAGACAGGGACTTTTAGAGGACACTTTCCATCCACCGTCTATCTCGAATTGTGTACAGTCCACGAAAAAATCACAAATGGAAAAGGTACAATAATAGACAAAATATATATACATATATACATATATATATATATATATATATAAAAACTGAATCTGCCCGTCTACGACTCCCACTTGACTGTACAAAAATATAAATGGTTTTCAAAACATTGATTTAGCTTTTATTTATAAAGATTAGTGTGGTCTATTATAAATAAATCACTAAACGAAATTCACACACACACACACATACATACATTTTGTTTAGTGATTTATTTATAATAGACCACACTAATCTTTATAAATAAAAACTAAATCAATATTTTAAAAGGCATTTATATTTTTGTACACTCAAATGTGAGTCGTAGATGAGCAGATTCAGTTTTTTAATAAACAATAAATCAAAACGCATCATTCATTCCTAAACAAAATAACATTTATTTGAAGCATGAATATTTCTTAGAACATTGTTTTTATTTGTAATTTTCTAATAAAAGTTGTAGTTTCATTAAAATTAATTTTCGTAATTAAGGCACCTTACACGGTCAATAATACTGCCAATCCTAGTACTGTCAATATTTGCTTCAATTCTCCTTTCATATTTAACGAGTAATCAACTATCTGGATAAACATCAGTATTCTCTTTATTCCATCATTACTATACCTTACACGATCAGTAATACTTACAGTATTTTAGAATAATGAACATTTTAAACATATTATCCTACAGTCATACTGTCATTATTATAAAATATTGACAGTAATATTGATCGTGTAAGATGACTTATTAGTATACCCTTCAAAGTATCTACTTTAGACTGTGTCTTATCACTAGTCCAAAAACGGTTCATAATGCTAAATATATTTGTTCAGTTGCATCATTAGTGCAAGGAAGGCAAACCATACTACTTAAATAAATATATAAATGCATTTTAAACTTTTACGTTTTCACATTACTGTTTTTCGCAACAAATGCTATAGATTGGGAACTAATGAGTGAGTTATGAAAAATCAGAACAGGAACTGAAAATGCGGGACTGTCCTGGAAAATTCTGCACGTATGGTCACCTTAATATTACATAAAATGTAACGTTTTATAAATCAAACTGTATATGGTACGTTATGAATGCTAACATGGTAGTCACGCAAATAACAAATTAAAGAGTATCCAATCAAAGTGGCGGCCACTTCGCACCCCACGATATCGTACCTATTTCATCATATAATAATACAAAACACCCCTTCTTCGAATACAATCATGTAAAATTAGCTAATTTCGTGCTACTATATAATGTAGCAAATAGTAATTATCGACATACGAACATGTATCAAACGTTTTATTTATATATGCCTGTGTGTGTGTGTGTGTGTGTTTGCCTGTCTGTGCGACGAGGTGCGGGATGATTCGCCCCCGCTCGCATTACGACCCCAATCTCTTGGGGTGTGCTAATACAGAGCTAATAATGCTATGTTAACACTTCCGGTCCACTGAATTCGGAAAAAGGGGGAGGCTACTGTATATAACTTCCATTCGGTGATCATTTATTAAAGAATTACGACCGATCTATTAGGCTTTTTTGTTAAAAATTAAATTTCATCATTTTCCTTATTGATAAGTAAAGGGTGGAAAGAGATGCATGCAGCACATAATGTAAACATACCTTAAGGAAAGTTAACCAAAGATCGTTCAGAAAACCTACACTATCGAAGTTACATTAAAAAAATCAATGTGTTTAAAAATATTGCAACTAACCCCCTAGGAGGAAAGTTAAACCCCATGTGGCGTTCTCAAAAAATTGCTAAAATGTCACCTATAAACGAATAGTGGTCTATGAATGTTAGAAAGAGTAGCTTATTGTATTTGACGCATTTCTCAATTTAATAGTGGAAAATCATACAACTCCGAAATCGTAGATTTGATAAAATCTGTTTTGTGGGAAAAGTATATATGTCACAACAGTATACAGATGTACTCTCACAAAACATATTTTATCAAAACTATGATTTTGGAGTCATATAATTTTTCCACTTACCGATTCAATTAAAATCTTAATAGTGTGCAGGTGACTGATTTGTCTACTCAGAAGCCTGCCTGTTCTGTAGATTGGTAGAAGAATCAATTTTCATTGAATTTCTGTTTATACCCATATAGAAACCATCTGGGTGAAGTAGGTTGTTAGTAGCTATCGTGATACAGAGCCAAATGTTTTCCACATGCCTAAATTTTAGGGCCTAGACCGTATTTGTATAATTTTAATTTGATTGTGATTGCAGTAAAAAGTTCATCCTTTAACTAGCTACAATAAATTCCAGCTCGTTAAACATAATCTCTTCGCAAAATAAACGGGGCGATAAAAATAAAGCGCAAACCGTCTATGCGTCTGTATGAATGTGTGTGTGTGTGTGTTCGCAGTGCGGATGATGAAAGCATCACATAATAGGGGTGGACGCGCAGAAACTGTCCCCGGTCGCAATTTGTACACATGAATAATGTCAAAGCGATTTGTTCGGCCACTAAAAGCCCTATCAGTGACGCACAGCATCCGATCGGCGGTTCTTCCGAGATACCATCGGCGACCGGAGCCTTTGATTTTTTTATATCTATTTTTATTTTATTTTTTGGAGATAAATTGATGGAGATAGATGTAAGGCGACCTGGATGGAAATATAATTTGTGCAAAGTGGGGAGTTTAATGGCGGAGGCGGCGTCCCGACGGACGACGGAATGCTTCATTGGACTCGGCGCGGCGGTCTAATGCGGAATAAATTGGCGACCATCACCCCGTCACAGCGAATCACGTTCTACTCCATCTAACTAGTGTATTAATGATAATGTTTGGTTTCATCCCCCAGCCAGCAGTGTAATGAACTAGAAACTACGATGATTAGAAGATATATTTATTGTAATAAGTTACTCGAAACTATAATTGTGGATACACATGTTGATTATAATTCTAGGGAGGATGTTGGAGTAAAAAATTATACGATTGAAAAAAAGTGGTCTAAAGTGCGCTATTACTTCTCGAGTGCACTGCTGTGTTATTTGAGGGTCCACACTCACACACACACATACATACATGCATATACAGATACAGATACAGACAATGGTCCCTCTCAAATTGCCACGTTCAAAATTAAAATGTCATTTAGGGCGTAATCGTAATTCCCACAGACCGAATGATATTTCTACGGCGTGCGGGGCATTATCTCTTAAACACACGGCCGCGGTAGGTTTTTACGGAATAATTGGCCGGCGACCGGAGCAATAATAATCGGGACGCGGCCAATCGGCGGACAAGAGAACGGAGAAACTCGCGTCCCCCGTCCGACCGTCCGTTGCGGATAATCACGCCGACTGCATAATACCAGTCATAGACCGATAATAACAGCGAAATGAGAGGCTCGCCGCTGAATGTCACAGCGGACGGATTGGCGGAGGCAGCGAACGGACCGACCACCGCCACCACTAACGACATGGGCGACTGCTCTAAAGTTATAGTTGGAATGGGATAAGTAAAAGGATAGATGAATGTTGTGTTTAATTCTTTTACGTGATATTTCAAGCCAATTTGTTGTGTTCGGAGAGATGATATCGGGCGCGCAGCAGATGGCCGCAGAAAAGGCCCATCTCGGTACTCTATCATTACCCACGGCGCTCTCTTCTCTCTTATATTTGATTATGTTTTAATGCAATTACCTACCACCGATATAGCAGAACTCTTTTTATTTCCAATTTTATTAAGGATAATTGCGACCGCAAACGTCGATCGATTGGAATCCTCACTATCATCTGCAAAATCTATCTATCTCGATGTGTGCAAGTGCAAAAGCAAAAACCAATTCGAATACTAGTAGTAGTACCTAATTTAGGCCAAACAGAAAACAATTATTTATTACACAAAAATGTTCCGCATTCCGCCAACACAGACACGAACTCGTTCACACATGGAGAATTCATTATGTAAGAATCGAAACTCATTTTATCCGCAATTACCTACTGTGCCGGCATGGCGTGAAACATTTTTATAATGATCCTTATTTAATATCGCGTGCGCGTTGAATTAAATTAATAATTAGCACAGCCTAAACTTGCCAATTTATCACAAATATTATTTCGTACGAGGAGTGCTATAGATAATAAACAATATTACAAATCCAATAACAACGAATTATTAAGTTTCATAATCAATAATTGACATTTAATATGCTTTCCCTAACTCACATGCAAAAGCCAACCACAACAGTTTTGTGCTTTTGATTTATTTACGCTTCCATTCCCAATTTAGTTACACGCGTTTTCCGAGTGCATTATTACCGCACATTACGTCCTGATGAGAATATAATTCGATTTAAGCAGTAACTTTTACGAAAATTATCGTCTCCACAACAATATATAGATACAAAGAACTAGTTTTATTGTCATTCTCCGTCGTCGAAATAATTTATTACTTCGTTATTTTCTTTTTCAACACTCACACAAACACACACACAACAATAAATACGCGCGCAACAGCAATATCGAGCAAAACCACAAGATTGCGTCACGTCCATCTGCGTTTGGATCGCTAAACAAACATAATCTTGTTATAATACCCTTTTATTATCGGCGACGTAAAGCAATTACGATATAATAATAAAATTTAAAAGAAGAATGAAGAAAAGGAATATAAACAACATTTCTACGTGTGTAAACGATTTACAAAATCGCCTGAAATGTATGCGGGCGCGCCCACCCAGTGCTAGGCGCCAGTCCGAACCCAAAGACATGTTCTCTGGTCATTCACACATCAGCAGTCCGATGCTGGAGTGCGGACGGTAGCGGCCATATTAAACTAACGACTGATTAATCAATCAGTCATTAATTTGAACGGACCGAAATTCAAAAGCTCTTGTAGCGGTATTTAATGATAAATTGAGAGCGCGCGATAGCGATGTCGGGGCGTAAAAGCATTGTCGGGTTTTATCATCCTAATTGACTGTCTCACCTACAAAAGAACAGAGGAGTAGTAGTACTATTCAAGATTTTAATTAAAAACTGATTAGAATTTAATTATCAATCAAACATTAGTACCAAATAATTTTAATTAGCTTTAACCAGTTTAAATGTTAATAAACTGCTATAAAAACAATTTAAAGCGTATTATTTTTTTGGTTCAACATCAATCGAAACGTGTGCATTCCTTTCACGTTGTTGTAAACCATCGCATTTGTTCCGAACAAAATTGCAGAGGCCGATCACATTTAATCATCATAAAGCCGACGCAAGAAAAAATGGTAAACACATTTGAAAGAATCATCTGTCGTTAATGTTTGTAATTTGCGTGTCTGAGAGACAAATGCTCGCCCCCAATTCCGATTGCCGTGTGAGAAAGGAAAGGAACGTATACGGACTAGAATGAAACAGCCACTCTTCAGGTATACAATTTTAGATCTGTATCGACGACATTTTTTTTGTGCTCTAAGTAGGAATAATTTTATATCGCATCCGTCCTAATGGGCACCCGATTGCCGTGTAAAATAAGTGTCATTTGAGGACCGTCATTGTGGCTAAAACACATGCCTCCAAATTAAATGACATTATCTCGATTATGGGAACTGCTATAAAAAAATTGTGTCCATTAAATTTCCTTTTCTTACCCTACTACAACAACACAACATAACTATCTAGCTTAGAATTAAAACTGATAATTCCGTATTATTTAGAATACTACTTACTACTTACTGTTGGTTCGTTCTAGTGGGAATTTAAATAAATGCAAATTGGATTAAAAACACCGTGAGCTCATTAACTTTAATAATAATTCTTGATTAAGATCCGTCCGACGATTAGCAGTAAATTGTTCTCATTACAGCAATTTTGTATTTTAAACTGGTGCATACATTACCTGTTCACTGAACGCACTTAAGATAAATGAACGTTCCTTTTTATTCACAGGAAGTACACTTTTAAACGATTCTGTTTACAGTTTGTAGTTTTAGACCACTAATATTTGTTTTAAAACTGTGAATGAATCCTACAAAAAAAAAAAAAACCCTAAAGCTATTCGTATTCGTAGGAAATTCTTCGTCCGCCGTAATTATAAGGGCCCATTCATTCTTCCCACTAATCTATCAATGGGAACCCAAATTATAACCCAAATGGTTTTGGTTCAGACACACACAAACCATTATATTATACACTATGTAATACCTACTATAAGAAACGTGTAAAAATTTCATTCAATATAAATAAATTTTAAATAACAACCAAAACCATACTGTTCTGTGAAAATTCCAACAGAGTGTGGTGGGGAGAAAAGAACCCGTTTGACTTGATGAATGTGCCTAGTGGCATTCGCGAATCCATTTACTGCAGATTTGAGCGGAGAGTGTGCGGTCGTTAGCTTAAGTAACGCAGGAATTAGGAGGGTTTCTTTCACTGCGACCGGAAACAATACATATACGCATCCATCTTCCGGATAAGGGCCTCCCCACTGCCGCTTTTTACGCCCATACATCACCGCACACACACACACACAACACACACATACATATATACAATTCTACCCACCCCCGCGACCGCGGTTGCTTATCTCGCCAAAACAAAGAACTTAACTTTCCCCATGACAATCTCATACACAAAGGTTTTAATAGCTACACACAATATTTATTACTCTTTCATTGTTTTTAACCGTTGCGCTCGTGTGGAGACCCTTTGCTGCACCAAGTTACCTTCAATGTATTCTAAGATTGGCATTACAGCATTTGATGTAAATTAAAGAAAACCAATAAACAATTCGTATTATCCACAGACAAGAATAACGAATACGGGTCAGCATCCCACCATAACGTTATTAGAACCAATAACAAAATAACATTTCATTTACTAATAGGTACTTTATATTTCAGTTTAAGTTCATTCATATATTAGTGTAATTGTTATGTATAAGGCGGAAAGGTCGATAGCTAAATATAATAATAATAACAATTCGTTTGACCCAGCTCAATTAGGGACCCCGTCCGACTCGTACTGAGCATTGGTGAATTTTCGTGAATCACCTTTCACAGAATTTCAGAGGTTCCCTATGAAGTTAAGGTAAATACCCGATGATTAAACTCTGACCTACTCCTCTCCCTTGACCGGCGACAAAGCCTCACGGTTGATAGCCCTATAAAGATACAAGTTTTTTTTTTATTTATTGATTAGTCTATTCAATTTTCAATATCACACAAGACATTTTGGGTTTGTGTGAACTAAAATTAACAGCAATCGGTTTTAACTACTCGCTAGTGCTTCATCAAGAAATTCCACTTGATGAAGCACTAGCGAGTAGTTAAAACCGATTGCTGTTAATTTAAGTTAATTGTTATATAAGTAGATACTGTTTTTATTACAATTTGTAATTTGGTGCCCTATATATATATATATATATATATATATATATATATATATATATATATTTTAATATATATATTTTATTCTTCATTTAATGGCGGGTGCATAGTACTGACACATAACAAAAGTTCACACAAACCCAAAATGTCTTGTGTAACATTGAAAATTGAATAAATATAAAATATAAATAGAATATGCTTATAATCAATCTCCCATCGTTCGACGGGGTAAGATGAATCAATTTTCAAATGAAAACTATACTTTCACTCTGAAAATATTTCCAAACGTGATATTGTGCACACCAGTTTCATTCAGAAATTCTCACTGTGCAACGCTTAATAAATAAATTATTTTTTAATATGTAATCCACAGTCTTAATTAAAAACTTTGCTATTCATTCAATCACTTAATACTCCAAATAAATGTTGAATAAAAAAAAGAAAATAAGAAATGGGATTCGAACCCGCGACCCTCACTTTTGCAGTAACAGCACAAAATACTAACAGATCGGTCGGTCGACTTAAAAACATTATCTTAATTTTCATATTATAGAGATATAGAGATATAAAAAAAAAATTGATTTAAATCAGTAGAACTAAATATTGAACTTTATTCTCTCCATCTCCGGAGCAATAACTGCAACTAATTATAGTCGCATCTTGAAAAAATATCTAAATAACGATTTAAATCATCAACATCGTTTAAATAATGAATAACAATGCATTTCCAAACGAAATCTTTACAATATCTATTATATTTATTGAGGATATAAGCTATATAGCGCCATCTAACCGTAACCTTACTGACAATTGTAATTTCAGTTTTGGTAGTGTAAAACATTGCCAACTGCATCAATGACAGCTTCGCTCTCATACAGCCTGCTCAATTGCCCAAAAAACCTGTTACCGGCCGTGTACGGTCGGAAGCTCCCTCTGTTATGTTTTCAACATAATATACTGATAGTAGTTGTCAATAATACCAATAAAAACATCAAATAATTGACATATTTGTCAGTGTTTGTCAGTCACCAAACAACTCAGGAGGAACATAACGGCAGCTTGTTAGAGTAGATACAATTTAAAGTAGCGGTTACGCCTCCCATGCGCAGAACACGAAAATCGCAATATTTGTGAATTACTATTCATCCTAAACAAATAGACAAATCACAGCTACGTACAGCTGTTACTTTGCGCATAAAGTTTAACTTTGGACCCGCCACTATGGTCAGTTTTACATTGCCCTTTATGGGATTAATATTCTTTTCTATTTTTTTGTATCATTGCGAACTGGGCACTTTCTTAAAATATTTAATAATAAAATTAATTTGCAATGACAATACTTTGACGGTTGTTTGAAGTATTTCAATTAATTTCAATCAACGTTTTGAAGTAAATTCAAAACGGTAACTCTACAGTTCACCGACATCGCTACAGGTGGAGCAGCTTACCGTATACAGTTTGGACCACGATTTTCATGCAATTGAGCAGGCTGTATGAGAGCGAAGCTGTCATTGATGCAGTTGGCAATGGTGTAAAATAACAACTCACAGTTTGTCACTAATTAGGGTCAATGCGTAGGTGTTGAACGTCATTTCCTTCAACATCGCATAATCAAGCTGGATTTTTACTTACTGTTGCTTCCCCAATAGAAACCACCTGACGAGATTAGAATAAACCACATCTTTCTATCTGTTTTAGTTATCGAGATATAGTGCAACATATGTACTAAGCAGATATAAATTTTTTTTCGTGTTAGATGTTTACAAACTTAATAGATATTATTAATAGAAACTAAGCCCAACAATTTATATATATATATATATATATATATATATATATATATATATATATATAAATGATGGCATTATTTTCTATTTTGAGATAATATTCAAAAATAATTGTGCTTAATGTATATTTTCTCGGGATAGCGACTGGAAACCAAGAGGTTTTGCAGGCATTAAAAATAAACTAGCTGAAAAGTTTGACTAAAGCTTTGAAATTACACTCACTTTGATATATACAAATATTTCTAAATGTTTAATTAAAGCGCGCCAACATATTTAAAATTTACGAGGTACGACAGCAGCGCTAAACTACTTGAACTATTAGCTTCACGAAATGCCTGTCGGATGGCGCTAAAGTGACGCCAGCGCCATAAAAAAACGGCGCTCAAAGTTTAAACTTCAAGCTTCGGAAATCCTATGACAGATGGTGCTGGACTTACTACACCGCGAACTATTTCCATTAGATGTAACATTAAAACTAATAAACAAAACAGATAATTAATACCTGTAACAAGTTATTACAGCAATTAGAAGGACGATTTAATGATTCTAGTAACATTTAAAGGTGATTTCAAAATTGTTAAAACCCCATTCTATGTATTGGGAATAGTTAAAAGATGATATATGTGTTGCATACCTTCAGATTGTAAGTAAACATTAAACACAACCTCAAATTACAACTTTTCAAAACACATAATTCAGTCGCTAGCAGATGAACTTTTAGTTGATTTGGGTGATAATGAAGAGTTTGTGAAGACAAGCAAGAAAGTAGCGAAGCTGGATGAGAAACTGGACGTAAAGAATATTTTTGTATGGAGGTGCACACTCTACCACAGGACCATCAGTATCATTTATCTAGGCACAGGACACAGGAGCATACTGTACACAGAGCACTATAAGAATAATGAATTAAGCTATCAAACTAGACCCCCTCATAGAAAGTAAGTGCAACAGAATTCTACCCAAATACAGTTTTATCAAACATTTTCAGACCATAATCATACTGGATGGTATCTCACAAACACTAGTACTTATCTATGCTCACAAGGCACCAACATACCCATGTATACTGATGGACCCAAAACTAAGACAAGAGCTGGCTATGGAATATTCTCACCAGAACTCAATCTCAAGATAGTGCACCACTTGAAAGACTCATGTCAGTCTTCCAAGCTGAATTAACAGGAATACTAAAGTCTGTTCAAATTTTAGCTGAATGAAATATTAAGGATAAACATATTCAAATACTCACTGACAGCAAAGCAGCTCATGCACTAAACGCCAACACATTTGTGTCAAAAGAGCTATATTCATGTCTACACAGCCTGGAAGAGCTAGCTAAATATAAGAAACTAGAACTCTTCTAGTTCAAAGGACATAGTGACATCAACAGGAACGAAGTAGCAGATGAACTTACCAGGAAGGGATCCTTACATTATCTAACAACCCAAGAGGATGAAATACTTTCTACAGATACTCTGAAAAAAATAATAGAGCATAGGACACATGCTCTTCACAAGGTAAGATGGCAAGAAATGCTGGACTGCAAGCAATCAAAGGTAGCAATTAAGCAACCTTGTAATATTGCAGCCATGGCCCGTCTTAACTTATCTAGAACTAATCTGAATTTATTGACAAACATTCTAGCTGGCCACTGCTGGCTAAACAAACACCTACACATGATGGGTCTGGTGGACAGCCCAACTAGAAACAGCAGAGCATGTAATACACTGCTGCCCACCTCTAGTAAACACTCTAATACTAGGGGAGTGTTGGCCTAGTATAGTCAGCATTGGCAACTCCTCACCTACCAGAGTTTTGCAACTCACATGCAAAATTGACTGGTAGGACAAGTGAGCAGCCTAAAAGGGATGTTTCACAATGGGCCCATTTTGAGGCCAAGTGTCTGTAGCTATGCTCCTCTCCAGCCAACTATCCAGAGCGCTCTACTCCTCTCAAACTAATTAGTCTTTTCTACTGTCTTTCAAATACGGATGTCCCGTAAGATCAATCTGCTGCCTGGACACGATGGTTAGTTGTAGTGGAAACCCCTGACATAGTTCGCCTCCAGCCCTGCATCTGTAGTCAGGCCTATCTTGAGGAAGAAAGCAGGAGGACAGGCACAATTCTACATCCAGGAGCGATGGTTGATTGCCCTAGACAAGGATATTGGTTTGAGACACCATATCAACCTGAACAACTCAAACAGGTACTCATGTAAACAATTGTTTTTTTTCCTAGAAAAAAGTTGTATTAGTTTTAGTCACTGTTTTTCAGTGACCTGGATAATTTGTTTTTCACCAGATAAAATCAAGTGCTTTGCATTTTTGAACAGCCTGATTACTCTAGTTTAAGAAAATAACAAAAATAATATATGTTTTGAGATATCGACTGAAAACGACTACCAAGTTCTTCAGACATTATAATAAAAAAAAACTAGCTGAATCTTTTTTCTGAAATTCTCAAATTACATTCATCTGAATATATTTGACCTGGTATGAAAAATAAGTTACAGCTTGTTGATAACTACTGAAAATATGAAATTTCATATTTTCAGTAGTAACTTTTTTTTAATACCAGGTAGAAAAAAATTCTGAACGGTTTTGGATAGCCTGATTCATCTATTTTCAGATAATTATAAAAAATAACTACCTTAGTTGTTTATTTTTAGAGAAATTTAAAAGCGCATGATTTGGTTATTTTAAAAATTGTTTGCATTGTTACAATTACAATTGTTATTTAATGGTGTGAATGGGCGTGAAAGGTTGAAATTTTAAATGACATCTAACATTATACAAAGTTCCTATATTTATATGTGTGTGTGTATTAATTTCAGTCTTTCAATACACCTGAATCATTGCTCGCCCAGTTTAAAACACAGGAAAGACAACATTCAAGTGAGTTGATGCGACATGAGGTAATGTGAGATAACATGCACAAGCCCTATGTAAAATTAGATGTTACAATGGTAAAAGGAGTAGCTGGAGCCTGGAATTACTGGTACCTGCAATTCCAAAATTGTAGAGTCCCTTGTACACTTACAAGTTTTCCAAAATCTGCATAAGAATGGTGATGGCAATGAGAAGAAAAAGATAACATCACACTCAAGCACTCTTGTATTTATTATAATAGTTTATGAATAAAACAATAATAAATAAATCGTAATATTGCTGGTTATAATAATTGTCCCATTTTTTATTGTTGCAGGACTATTCAACAATAAATGTAGTCAACTAAATACTTATTTATAGTATAAACTGTTTTTGTGTTTTAAATATAAATCACTTTGATGTTTGAATCAACTTTCCAAAATGCAACCAATTTTATCATCACACATCTTATTAGGATCGCACTATTAAATTATACAAAAGCTCTACAATACAAGCTCATCAGTATTATCACTTGTAGAAAGAGCAGCAGTAATCAGATCCATCCAAAACACATTTGCAAGGGTGAAACTGCAGCCACAAATAAGTATATATTCAACACATAGTAATTTGAACGTACTACGTACAAATTGGTTGTAAATTCATTCGTATTTTTCATTATTCATTGTCACAAAGATGTTAATTTGAACTGTCAGAAAGCAGGGTTGCAAACCTTTGAACAAAAAACGATGCGAGCGCTCAAAAAAACAGCGGTCAAATACCTGAACTACAAGCTTCACGATATTGTGGACAGATGTCGCTGGCGTGCAAGTTCGCGACCCCAGCACCATCTATCCGCAATATCGTGAAGCTTGTAGTTCAGGGTATTTGACCGCTGGTTTTTTGAGCGCTGGCATCGTATATTAGGTTTGCAACCCGGCTTTCTGACAGTTCAAATAAACAATATCTTAGTAACAATGAATATTGTAGAATTTGAATGAATACAAGAATGAATTTACAACCAATTTGTACGTAGTACGTTCAAATTACTATAAATATTACTATGTGTTGAAGATGGTGTTTTATAATACTTATTTGTGGCTGCAGTTTCACCCTTTGCAAATGTGTTTTGGATGGATCTGATTATTGCTGCTCTTTCTATGAGTGATAATTAATACAGGTGAGCTTGTATTATAGAGCTTTAGTGTAATTTAATAGTGTGATATCCTAATAAAATGTGTGATGGAAAAACTGGTTGCATTTAGGTAGTGTAATATTAATAATTTGATTCAAAATCAACCATATTTCAAACTCATAAACAGTTTATACCATCAATAAGTGTTCAGTTAATTACATTTAAGGCATATGATACTAATTTATTGATGCATAGTCCTGCAAGAAAGAAAAATTACAGAATTACTACAACCAACAATATTACGATTCATTTATTACTATTTTATTCATTAAACTATTATAATCAATAGAGAATGCTTTTGTGTGATATTATCTTCTTTTTAGTGCTAATTCCTATGCAGTGATAAGTTATGATGGAAAAAGCACCACTGGCACCAAAATGTTGTGGAATTCCCTGCTAATGACACCAATGTTGAGGATAACCATATGCTGGATACCAACTATTCCTCTTGCAACATCATCGGGAGGAAATGGAAGCAACTCTGCCACCATCTCAAGAACTGAGGACTAAAACTAATGCTGTTAGGTGTTATTTAAAGTTGTGGATGTTATGTGTGTGAAAACTGTGATGTGTGTATGGCTTCTTGGTTGCTCCATCACAACAGCACACTTTGGAAAACTTGCAGTGTAGAAGAGATTCTACAATCGTAGAGTCTCTTCTACACTGCAAGTAGAATTGCAGGTATCAACATGTCCAGACTCCAAATACTTTTTTCATCATTATAACATCTAATTTTAATCATAGGGCTTTTGCATGTTCTCTCATATTACCTCATGTCGTATCAACTCACTTGAATGTTGTCTTTCCTGTGTTTTAAACTGGGCGAGCAATGATTCAGGTGTATTGAAAGACTGAAATCAATACACACATACACATATAAATGTAGGAACTTTTATAATGTTAGTAGTCATTTGAATTGTCAACCTTTCATGTGCAAACCATTAAATCTGTAATTGTTACAATGCAAACAAAATTTAAAAAATGAGCGAATCACACGCTTTTAAATTTCTCGAAAAATAAACAAATAAGATAGTTATTTATTATAATTATCTGAAAATAGATTCATCAGGCTACCCAAAACCG